>JAQGAC010001604.1:0-13176 GCA_034696585.1 Isotomurus maculatus | reverse complement strand
CCGACCACCTAGCGATAAACACAACACCGTAGGAGATTATACACAATTTAGTAAGTGGTAAAACAGTCTGACTCGATCTGCTTTCATCTCCTATATATTCATTCGTCTGTATTTGTAAATAAACTTTGTTATCTTTCAAGTGAGTGTTTGAAACTTGAAATCCTTGCTGGAGCTTTACATTAGTTTAATTTGTTTCTCTTTACTTCTCTACTCTTACTGACACATCTCCCAAGTCAACTATTCATTTGAGCCAATTACCCAGTATCAGATGAATAATACAATCGTCTGAGATTACATTCATATTTTACTTATTCACCATTGAAAGCAAGTTTTCCACTTTGCTTTATCGGAGCAGCGCACACAGCAAAACATACGCATCAATCCCTCACCTATTCCTTCATTGTTGTTCCTTTACCTTTCACTTTTATCCTGCAGGTTCCTACTGAAATATACAAGACTTTCTACTTCCTTCTTCATTATTAATTCACTTTCAAAATCAGTCGAATGAAAGTCATGTCATCGTTGTTTGCTGTTTGTCAGATTCAATGAGCTCAAACTCAATTTGAGAGACTTATGTCTATTTGAGTAAAAAAGCAAATCACCCTTCGCTTTGAAATAGCAAACATTTGTACATAGTAGAATAAAGAAGTAGCAGTCTTACACATTTTTTTATTTCCTCTTCTAAACCAGTTCAATTTAATAATTCATTGCGCGAAGCCCACACTGAAAATGTGTTCACTCTGACAAACTTTTGTCTTCTGAAAATATACATTTAACTTGAATGTTTTCGTTCGTTAAATAAGTCGTATAAGATCATAATATGTTTTAACTAATAAGAATAATAGAAGCCTAAATAATTCCAACAAAATGCATTGGCATCGTCATCACTTAGGTATTGAAACAGATATGCTTTGACACGACAGCTGAATGGTTTCACTATTATTTGTGTACAAAATCACTTTTCATCACTTCTCTTACCACTTGAACGCTTTCGAAACTCTTCACAGCTCTCTTCTGATGTCAGTCAGTAAAGCTGCATAAGTACGTAAAGAAAACTCAAGAGACAGAAAGTTTAGAGTACAAGCTCAAAGAAATATTTCGAGAGTGAATCCTCATCTCTCCTCCATCCAACTACTTTTAATAAAACTTTTCGTCTCAAGAAGAACTAAGATTTTGATGCTTGCTTCCTTCAACATAGTTGAAAGTTGTGTGTACACGTTTAAGCACTTATCTTTGTCCAAGTTCACAACATAAGCAACACACAAGAAAGTATAAGTAGCAGAGCCAAGGAAATAGATATTTTATGTCTTCTAACTTCCATCTACTTCTATTTATAAATTCCCAAGCCTATGGCACTCATCCTTATTACTATTTACCTCAAGCGACGAACTACATCTCAACTCAACAGAGTTTATTATAGATCGAACACGCAACTTTCCGTGCCAAGCATTAAAAACCTTTTTATAATTGGAGATATCATAGCCATTCGCCCACACATGCATAATCTACATGATGAGAACTTCAAGTAGCACGAATACGAGGACTAAGACTGATTTATTCTGGAATGTGTCGCATACACTTCCAATATTTGTAATCGACGTTTACTAATTATTCAACGTGCAGCTACGGCTTACAGCGCATAGCCGTTAGAATTTATTTCGAAAATCCGCCTAAAGAATGCCAACAGCCTTTTGATGTTATTAATTCAACCAGCACGTCTTAAGATTGTCGTAGAAAGAAATCACTTACACTAAGCACACTTAAACGACACGTATAATAAAAGTAAAAACGAATTACGTGGCTGTATTACCTACAAGCACATGTCGTCGTCGTCCGAACACTGCTCTTTCGAACATAAATATAAACATCACCCTGCCACAAACACATGCTAAGCTGTAATCCCATGTCCGTGTGTTTGCTTACACTTATATTTCATTATTATGATTATCATTTTGTCCTCCTGTATTGCAGCAGCACCATATGGCACATAACACGACTACCACTCTACAGAGCTCCAGGCATATGAAGACCTTATTCTTCCTTCGAACCAAAACATTGCGTCCTCGTCACAAGGAACCTCATTCGTGTCATCAGCAATACCGTACTCAAGAATTGAAGACACGCTCTCCGCAATTTCCTCTCTCCCACACCCTATGAACCCAACCCAGCCCATCTGCTAAAATATCCGAGATCCGGGAGAAAAGTGCCGGAAAGAGGTACTCAAAAATGTGATTTCGAAAAGAGAAAATGTCTTCTTTCTTGTTGTGAAACCTGAACCCACGATTCCATTCCAGCCAATTCACCTGGATAAATCGCCTCTCATACTTGCACATCCATGCTTCTTCGTCTGCATAACTTTCCGACGCGATCTCTTTCACCCTCCGTAAATACATTTCCCTGTGTTCCCTCATTTCCCTGAAGGCTAGACAATGCAACCTAGTTGGCTTTGAACTTGCGCTTCACTAATTCTCAAAGCACGAGAGAATCTCTCTTCTGCCCCCTTTAATACAGAACTTCGTAGCATCAGTAGAGTTGGAGAACATACAACATTTGCTTTCACCCAAATGTGCTGATAACCAAACCAAACCACCACTGCTGCCACAGAATCAAAAAAGATATTCTCGTCAGTACATTCATACATGACTTTTTAGACACTCAACTACAACCTCTGTTTGTCTGCTTCCGCAGTAATACCCAAAAGTTGCGCTTCAGAGACTTTCACCACTTCACATTTCAACATCGTATTTCAATATATCAACTTTCAAGAGCACACTTCTCTCCACAATTCAAACAAAAACTACTTCAAGTACTCATCTTTCTTCCTTCATTCACAATTATGAAGTTATTGTCTCGAACATTTTATATGGAATCGTAACTGCTTATTTACTTTCTCTTCTCTTTTTGACGTCACCTTTGTTACAAAGTTACGGTTAGAGGCTGAGAGGTAAAGCAAACCCTTCTTGCTTTCCTTCCTTGTTTGCAATAAAAGAGATGGACCAAAATAAACCGAGATAGCAAGTACCGTAGAGTGGTGTAGAGCATTTATTCCGTCAATATAAAAATAATACTAGCAGAGCTAGTACTATGACGCTTCATATTTTTCCTATATTGGAACACGGGTAATTGGCCAAGCTCTTCTCACGTTCATTTTTTTGTACTTCCTCACGTTTACTGATTTAATATACGCTAACGCTTAACAGTTTATATACCGTGATGCTTGACTTTGAAACAAAAGTAGAAGCCTAAATTTTCCCTTAGGAATGTTATCGCGAGTATAGTACGTTTCAATCTTTATTAATTTATTGCCAGCACTCCCACTTTCAACAACCTATCGACGAAAATACTTTCAACCCCACAATTGTGGGTCGCGACCATTCCAAACCCTCCTGCGAGCTGAATTTTTCGGTCACAAAAACCTTTTCGCTACTGGACAGTATTGATAATACTTGTAGTAACAGCAGTGGCACGAAACTCATTTCGCTTGAGAAAATAAGAGTATTAGGAGAGATAAAGAAAGCAGTAAACCTACTTTCTCTCCATCCGATCGATACTTACAAAGTAAGTTCAAAGTGCCCAAGGCTAGACGGCGGCACGGGCTTCCCTACACCCTTCCCAAGTAGCATCATCATGACGTGACTAAAATCTAACACTTACTCTTCTTTACAAGAACAGAAAGAGAATAACTGGAAGAACGACTATCGAGAAATGCGAGACAAACGAGCAAATCTAGTTCTCAGTTCACCATTCGTCCTAACGAGAAGAGGTTTCATTATTACACCAACCAAGTAACCAAACTCAACTCCTCACACAACCTTCGCATCATTACGCTACCCTGTTATACTTTCTTCGAACCATTCAATGCAGCTGTAGCTGATGAAGATAGAATCTAGTCTTCTCAGAGAAAGAAATCTATACTAGATCAAGTCTAGCATTATCTAGTAGTGGATACTTCAATACTCCTGACTTACTCAGTAATGAATGTAACATAAACATCATTACTGAGCGCTCATCTAGCATCGGAGATTATCTGGGTAGTTCCTGTCGTCTTCAAGCATTAGTATTCTTGATATGTCCAAATGAGCACTGAGGAAAGGAAAGTTAACTGTCCCCGTTACTTGCCGTCCCTGCCTTAGCTTATTAGCACTCTAGAAAAATAGCACATGACAACGATGCCACAGCTAACTATCTCAACTGGCTAGACATGATGACAAACCTTGAAGGGAATAAATTAGAGATAAACTTTCTAACTTCATCATCATCTTCTGGAATCCTGGAAAGAGCTTTCGTTTCATGATCGCCCAAGTGCTTTCTGTGTCTGTATTAACATTTACTTTTACTGAACTACTTTTCCCTATACTTTTTGTAGATCTTTCACATTTTGACTTTCTATGCCTTATAAACTTACGGCTCTAGTTTCTTCCTTATGCCTTAACCCTAACTAAAACAAGCATTCGCAATCTATTTTTTGATGAGTTCTCTCAAAAATGAACAGAATTCAGCATAAGACAGCTTGTGCCTATCAACTCGTGAAGATTATTTTAGCAAATGCTTCAAACATAAGTATTCTTCATAAGAACTTCATAGCAAATAAAAATAGGGCATTAAATTTTTGATGCAACACTAGACTGAAGTGTTGTTTATCCTCTTGAGTGTTGAGTCTGGGAGTCGGTTTTCACATTAACACATGCAACTGAGCTACCGAAGTCTGAACTGAACCCTGAACAAGCAGACATTTTGATTTCGCATCACAAACAACCATAGTCTGGAGTTACGTAAGGACACCATCGTAGCATGCTATCTCACTTGTCATGATATAGACATTGTAATGGGAATATATGAGAACCCTTCCAATTACACACAATTAACTTAAATTGTGACCAATCTAGCCAATGAAGAGTCCGGTCCGGATAACACACACAGAGGTCTTCTCGTATCTCTCCCATCCAATATTACTTGAATAGCTTCCTCTTTCTATGCTTCCTTTCCATTCTAATAAAACAGATCTATAGGCAGTAGAACACTTTAGAACAGTAATAACTATAATAGCTGACTTGCTAGTTCTAGTTTAATTCGAAGGATTGCAGCTAGAATTAGAAAAGGGAAAGGAACGATGCTAATGTGAAGTGTAATAACGTGTAACTAAAATCTCGAAATTCATTTCATGGTGAACAGAAGAGCCCTTCTGACCCTCCAATTCATTCAACAACTATCTCCTTCATCTGATTATTATTACTAAAACAGATTCGATACAGTGTGCGCTCCTACATTATCTATTTGAAGAATACATCAAAGGATCCATTAACTAAATTTAACTCTTTGACATGATTCAAATTCGTCTTGAGAGGGCATTCCTTCTATCTTTCCACACTCTTCCCCATTATCCTAAGAATTCTATTTTAAATAAGGCAGTAGTTGAGAAACCGAGGCCTGAACAAGACGAACAAAATTACAAGAATATTCACTCATGCATCTATGAGCCTGAGACGTCTACACACTGCTGGTTCCCTCACTGCCTTTCGTTTATTCGTCTTTTCTTTCCTAACCATAAACTCATCTCACACAACCTAAAAACTCGCTTCCATCCTTTCAACTTCACCCACAATTTACCCTTAACACTTCCTTCAACCGTTGTAAATGTCAAACTCATTGAGGCTTTCTGTCTTTTCAAAAATAAATTACCACATTACATTCTGCAACAAACGATAAGCTAATTACTGAGAAAAGTACTTAACGCGAGCGCGTATGTATCTTGAAGTTGTCGACTTTCTGAAACTACTATTTGCTAATGCTGCTTTTCTTTTGGTTTAGTGCTTAGGAAAATAGTCTCATTTCCATTATGCCTTGTACAGTTGTGCTAAAAATTACATAATGATCCAATCCCACATGCACTCCACTTTACTAAGCCTGCATTCTGGATTCCTGACAAGACTTAATATCCAAAGAACAAGCTCAATTTAGGTAGAGCAAAAGAACTGCAGTAACGTTTATACAGTAAGGTATATTAGGACTGCACTGTTGGTGGTAAAGAATCCTTACATTTCTAATTCAATGAAACGAGACCACCAAAACCGAAATTTCACCCACTGCTTCAACTTCCCAGACTCCCTTTCCAGCCATAATCATGCAAGCATCCGGAAAATGCCAATAAAGCAACACCTCTATTCATCCTCCTCGTTACTTTACTTAGGGATTAAGTAAGTGTCAAGTTGAGATACAAAACAGGAGGGAGTTCTACGAAGATTCGTGTTTATCTTTCTCTTTTAGATACTTTAACTTTACATGTTCATTCTATTCTATATAAATTCATCCCACATTAGATAAACGAATACACATACACATACTCAACTAAGATGTACATGCATTCCTATTCATACTCACTAAGCTCCATGAGAAGAAACTAGGAAGAAACTAGACGCGTCTTTTCAGTCCTACTTAGCATCCTGATCTTGAAGTGGAATTTTTTACCCTGACTTGAGTAAATATTACTACACAACAATACTGCAAGTTTAATCATTTATTTTACTACCACTGCACCATTATTTACAACTTTGTTAAAAAGACGTGAACTATACTCAGATTATTTCAGATACGCTGAACAAACTACAAGCCAATTTCATATCACTGACAAAAAAAATTACCACTTTCGGAATAACCACATGATATCATCATCAACATGTCAACGAATGTCGATAATGGCCTAAATTAACTTGAACCGTTGCTTTTTAACGTGCATGCAGTATCTACCAAATATTATTTGGAAAATTTACTACTACAGTTTATCTTCTGAGGCTCAGTTGTAATTCAGACCATTGAAACTAAATGTCTGTTTCTAGGATTAATTAGAATTTAAATTAATTTACACTTTTGCAGAAGATAAATGTACACGAGTCAAGCTAAATTCATGTGTGATGAACCTTGATGCTATAAAATTACATTTGGAGCCAAGACAAACAGTCTAACCATGATGTCTTCTACCAGTGAGTAATGCCAAGAATACGTAAGCCGTTGAACTATTCAGCTAAACTTGCCTTATACTCGACACTCGACAGTAGGAACCTGAACATAAACATTTATAAGCCATTACTTCACACGGCATAGTTTGCCGGACCAGTGCATCTCGACAAGCCCTTCAAATAATTGCAACCGAATGAATGAAATTTTTACAACATTCACCAATTAATCCACGAATTAAATGTGCGCACTGTAACTAATAATATTGCAATTTGTCCCCTTGCATTTCAGCTACTGTAATCCTGGTGCAAAAGACTTTTGAAAAATGTATTCAAAACATTTAAGATATTGTACGTTCAAAGGATAGTTTTGTCAAAATTGTATGTAAAATTACTGCCCTGAAGTCTCAAGTCTTTACAGAAAGAAACAAGTTTGGAAAGGAATCCTAGAATCATACACGCCTTCCAACCTTACTTAACTAATCGTAAGGTTCTTAGCATCAATCTCTCACACACAAAAAATGTTTTACAGCAAGACAAATGTAACATACAAGCACAAGATACCATCGCAATATCGTCATCAACCTAGCATATATATCTCTTCTCGCTTCTTTTATTTTCTCTCAGACAGACAAAAACTTTCACACCATAATAAATCCACGCCGAGGGGTGAAGTAATCCTTTAAAAATTCGATTTGATATCTTCTTTGCCTGTCTCGTAATTTTTTCCCATTTCACTCATTCAATCTATTCTGAACTTCTTTATAACCACAAGTAAACTCAGTCTTTCTTTACATAGTGTGCACAAGTAATTCAACTACAACTAACACTCTTCTCTCCGAAAAAATCACGTATTTCTACCTCAACTCATTTCCACTACTTTTATTATGCAGTAGCAGAATGGAATTGGAAATAACAATTTACATTTACAATTTAATGGCTATCTCGGTTATTCATTCGTGTATTGGACGAAGAAATCGTGACTTATCAATGAAATGATAGCAACAAAAAGTAAAAAAGGGGTCTCCCACGCCCACAAATACCACACCAACATCTATCCCCATTCACCACCCTAAATCAAATAATAAATCATCCCTGAGTGCTTTCGACTTATGTTCTTATCTTTTCCCACCGGTTAGTTAAATACTTTCATCTATAGTCAATGAGCTATTTTACAAATAAAACGAATGCTTAAATATGAACACTTACCTTGATGCTATCATAGCAAGCTGTGACTCTCCCGTTCTGGACTTCAACATTGGCAGGTGGATGTGCAAATTTACACTCCGTGTCAGGACGAGTACACTTATTTCTCTGGTATTCTCTGCAAACTTCCAACTGCAGCCATCGCGAGTCTTTTATGTTAAGCAAATTGTTTACATTGACCATGGCCATGTTGTTCATATTCATTGTGTCAAGTCTTTGCAAATATAAAAATGTAGTGTGTACGTCTCTATTACACCAATCAGAACAATCCAAATATCTTTGAATAAAACACAATAACTTATATATTCAAAGAGTCAGTAGCTACGAGTAAAATTCAGCTAGATTCCTTTCTGCTTTCACAATCTATTTTATCTGGCACAAACTTTCTCCAAAACTATCACAGCTTGATCTTGCAACCACCGATATTAAAGAACAATTGCGAAGACAGTTTTTCTCCCACTACATCCCCGATGCTTCAGCAGTCAGTCTCAGACAGTCCTCGTAGTCGCAATTATTGTGTGTTGTTGTTCGGAATCACAAGTTCAGTAGAAAAATGTAAGGGATCTTCAAGAAACTGTTGGCTGTAGCGGATACTTATATTCCGTTGTATAAAGCTGGTCTTCACAGTACTACCAATTTCTCACTGAAACCAAAGTACAAAAATTATTAAAACACGATGTATAATACTTCTGGAGGAGGTTCGGTCACACAAGAGACTTGGTTGGTGAGACTGTTGCACAAAAAACGCAAGCAGAATGCAACAACATGAGCTCGAACAGAGTGCAAGACTACGACTAAAGACAGAATTGGAAACACAGACGAAGAGTTGGACTTTCTGAAACTCTCTCGAACTGACGCCGCCGCTGAACTTTCATTTCATTTTATCCACACGCAACCCATCCACCACCAACACCACCGGGATATAATGCCCTGATCGGATATAGCTGGTGAACTGGTGGAGAAATCTACACACAGCTCCGTACAAATCCGTATAGATATAGTTTCCTCCCGGTCTGGAGAACACGGGTGCACGGATACATAATGCATACAATATATTCGCTCCTTTCCTCTCATATACATATGATGGTAAAGTTCGTCTCAGTGTAAAATTCGAAACCCTGAAACGATGGACGACAACAGGAGTAACCAAATGCAGCAGCAGCTACGAAGAATAAGAGTTTCGAACACAAGCTAAGTTTTAGGGTTTAGCTGCTCAGAAGAAATGACACTGACTCCATCCTGACGTCCTGTCCTAATGCCTATGCACTGCTTTCCTCGCTCTTTCTATTCACAATAGGTCCATTATAGCTCCCAAGCTTTTTCTGCACTTCACTGAAACTTTCTCTTTTCTATCCTCCTGATCAATCCATCCTTTCAATGCCGCCGTCTATCTATACATAACTTTAACCAAATATATTCATTTGTAAACTTGCTTTTTCTACGTGTTTCTTCGTCAGTTCGTCCTTTTTTGCATTTCATGAACGGCTACTTCCTCAGTAGTTTTTGAGGAAAGAAGAGAAAAGACTTTGCACACAAGTCACATCATCACTTTGACATTTACTAAGAGAAACGAAACATGCAAATAGATAGCATGGTTAGTAAGAAAAAAAGGATTTCGCCAATCAACGAATTCACATGCAGCAGTTGGTAGTAATGGGAGTGTTGAAGCGAAGTATTGCACTAACTTGCTATTATGTTCGGAGAAAACGCAGCATTAGCATTGTACAATTGTACAGCCAAGCACAGAGAAAATGAACCTACCCTATAGCGGCTAAATTACTTCTCTCTCGACGAATAACAATAGAATATAAAGCCTTATCATCTCTCTATCAAAACATACTTCTTTCCCTTCCTTGTTTTTGCAAATTATATACTTTGAGAATCCCACCCTACGACGTACTAAAAGCTTTGTCTACAAAACACTAAATTCAACTTATCTTTGAAGTGAAACTGAGCTATATGCTATGCAAATACGGTCGTGCTGCTCGTGCTAGTAAAAAATACTCTGGCAAGCAGCCCCTACTTACATTGCTACAATGCTACCATCAGCTCAGATCAGGCCATACGTGGGTCTTTTCATTCCAATCAATTACCCCTTTACTTGCATTGCAGAATGCACATTTTGCAAAAATTAAACCCACGCTAGGAACGATTTAGTTCAGCCCTTTCTTCCTCACAGCCAGTGACCGTGTACTTTTGTGAAACTTATTGCATTACACACATACCGTATGTAATATTAGAACCACAGCCAAAAGTCTTTCACTTCCTCTCTGCCAAGTTTGTCTGCATTAAATATACTTTTAGTTAATTTGTGCAGTTTCGGTGCATCTGTCTCTCCCCTTAAAGCAGTCTGATGTTATCAATCATCATGATTGCATTATTCGTAAATGCGAATCATAGACAACCCCGATGACTAATACCATATCGACAGCCGTCACTCACTCTTGCAACGATCTCTCTTTTCTCCTTAATGACTAGCTAATGAAAGAGACAAGTACGAAAATAGCGTGCTGCAAAATTGTGCATGTGTCCGTTTTCCCCTTTTCCCTCACTGCCCACTCGTTGCAGTTAAAAATGCAAACCCCATCGTCGCCAACACTTTCATTAACTTACTTTCTATCTGTCTGTCCATCTCCCTCTGTAAATGGAATCGTCATATGTAACTCACATAAAGTGAAGAAAAGACGAAAACAGTTAAGTACACTATGCAACCTAGAACTCGCAGTTACTGTATATTGTTAGTCATAGTATACTCCCAGAATTACTTTCATTTCCTATGCAAAAGCCCTCGAATAGTCATATATGAGCTCACTTGCTCATACTTCTTTTCCGCGTTTCAAACCAACTCTTTGCAAGAAATAAACTCCCTCACACACAGAAACACAAGGAGGGTTAGAAGTAATTTTACCAGCGAGCAGGAAATTGCACTGTCGAGTATAATAATAAGAGAGAAAGAAGAAAAAATTCGAGAAATAAAATTTTGGCAGGAAAGTGCAATAAAACTTTTTGTTGGGCGTCTACAACTCTAAATGAGACTAACTGCTTGTAGTACTCGCAAATAAAAGGACACACAACCAAGAGAATGGATATGAGTAGAAGTACCATGTGCAAATCTTTTTTCTTCCTTGCAGATATTATTAAACACCACCACCACTCCCTACACTTCCTTTTTAGCAAAGAAGTTTATTAGTTCGTCCAGTACTCTCATGTCATATCACATCACATCAGTCAATGCAAAAGGTTGTAAATGTATTGAACTCGTAAATGAACATTGGTTGAAATCCCCCCGGTCGTAATTTCGACTTGGAATATGTATATAATAATATAACAAAGAGAACATGCAGTCGTCACTCCTGAGACAATGTGCGGATTGCATGTTGATGTTACAACCCTACCATGCATCTTTTCCCACAATGCTTTCTCCTGATTAACAACAATGAATGGTGGTTTCTTCGTCATGAAAGTACACACGAGTTTTAGTAGCACCACCTCCTCCCATTTGATTTCTCAGTTATTAAAACATATTTCGTGTTTGTTTTGAAGTCAAAAAGTTTTACGACATTCACATCTCCCACGGCAAATTCGTGCGCCTAATGGTCCTGACTAGCTGACTTTCTCCCGTCTAAATAAATGGAAACTTTGCTGAACTAAATAAACGCAGTAATACAATTGCCTAATGAACCTCGCATGCAAACGAACCTAACATATAATGTATATCGTTGGCTGTCTCGATTTGCACTCGGGATTCCCAACCCCGTGAGCTGAGAACCTTAAGTAAAAGTAGTAGCCAGCACAAATAAGTGTTTTCAGGTGAGGTGCACAATGGCATTGGCAAGTCTATACAAATAATATTACAATTCCCGTCAACACTCCACCCCTTGGCCTTCTTCTCGATAAATAAACCAAACCACCGCACCACTCACTGACACGACATGACAGACGGACTCACTGTCTGTCTCCATCCGTTCATCCATCCATATTAAACCGAAAACTACTACACTACTACACACTACAGTTTTATCTCAGCAATCATCTGACACAGGTTTCATTTCGGGTTTCCCAAGTGAATAGAAGCAAGCAGTGCAGTTCTTAGGCACACACACGACTTTCTACCTACGCTAACTTGTGAGATTTTACTATTTCACATACACGTATGAATTTATTGAGAGTGGAAGCATTCTACTTCACGAAAAGGACAAAATGTACGCTTTGAATGTTTAATGCTGCCCACTCCTTTCTACTGCTTTACTTTTTTCTGTAAATGCACTTTCTTTCCCCAATCGGCAATCTGAATTTAAACGCTTCCCTTCAACTGTGCGAAATTAGTTTTGACTGGTGTATGCCTAGTCATGCTGTCTCCAGACTGTGTTTCCACCCAGACTTTATTGGCAAAATCGATCACTCATTCATTTTCAAATGTGGAAGTTTGCGCTAAACTTATAGTAAACGTCAACTTACTTGCGTTGTAATATCTGCATTAACTGTCATCTGCCTCACTGTCGGTCTGGTCTGGACACGTCTATCTGGTCACTCAACCTAAGCAAATAAATACACATAAAACCGTAATTATTTGATCGAACAACCAACAATGACATTTATCCAATCAAACTACTCAAATAGTTCAGTCCGTCTGTCTCCCTATGCAATTGTTTTTTTATTGTATGCATCGATATATATTTATGCAACAAAGCAATTTCCAGCCATTTGGAAGTATGGGATGAAAGAGATATCTTCATTTATTATTACCACCACATCTATTCTAACACCAGGAACGATGCTCGGGTAACTTTAATGTCAATATCCTGCTGTGACTTGTGTTTGTCATCGTGTCATTATTTCAATTAATTCATCACAATATTTCTTTCCAGTTCCACTCAAACGGAACATTTTATCGTTATTATTGTCCCAGTCAATGTTACTACCTGCTTGAATCCATCATCTTACTTTCCCTTCTCAATTGAGTCAACATCACAATTACACAAACAATTTATCTTTCCTTTCAAATTACTCTCTCATTTTT
>JAQGAC010001603.1:0-13178 GCA_034696585.1 Isotomurus maculatus | reverse complement strand
GTTACTGAATGTGGAATTGAGAGGAGACCGTGAGTGTTATTCTCTTTTCCTACACTCCAAGATGATCTTCTTTCCCTACTTTAGAAACTACGCAACATTCACAAAATCTCGATTTCCCCTCTCAGTCACCCTTTCCAGTTCCTTCAGCTTCTTACCAACTTGAATCTTTGTATTTGTATTTTGCAATAAAATTAAGTACAATCCTGCCTTACTTTCTAACCTTCTGATAAAACAACAAACATTCCTGCACATAAACTACTGTCGGGCACAGCTAATTTCAATTTGTATCGCGATTAATTCACACTCGATTACTTGGAATTGTTGAAATTAACCCAGATTTCCAGGGTATATTCTCAGTGGACTGATTTACTTATTGGCTGCAATCTTAGACGTAAAATATCCACAAACTCAAACTCATTCAAAGGCAGGCTGCATATCAGCAGTCGTATTCTTAAGTTGATAGATAATTTTTTGTAGATCTTAACACCACGAACGACTTAAAATACTTAATGATGTCGTGTACACGTACAAATATGTTTAGTAAGCTACTAAAAAGACGTTATCTACTTATCTCCTATTTGTTGTCAAGTGATCCAAAAAATTTAGATGAAAGTCTGTCATGTTCATACATGAGTTTGTTTCAAACGAAAATGAACGAAAACATACACACTCGAGCCAAAATCCTATTTATTATGATTATGCTATAACTATTAAACTTGCATCTAAACCATAATAAATAATGCAATCGAATGAATGGAACACAGAATCCTTCTAAATCACTGGAACAAGTTGCTATTAATTGATTTCTGAACTTCAATCACTTCAATGCATTTCTAAGACACTTCTTGCATGTATAGCTTGCAGATGACACTTCATATATTCTTACCAAAAAAATATGAGTGCAGCGATGCATCTCAACAAACACGTACACCTTTGAACCCCATTTTAAAATGTTACGACGTGAAATTCGGCCTTTTCCTCCTGCGTTTCAGGTCCGTTTTGAAAATGAGATTCGTCCCGTATAAGAGAAATGGCCGTGTTGTTTGCGTAGTGTTCAAGGCTGGGAGAAACTCGGATAGTAATCTATAACAATTTCTACTCTACTTCTTTTTGTAACAATATAGTCCAGCGACAGTTATAATAATAGAGCTCACTCCCGGCCTCACTTTCTCTGGAGGAGAGAGAGGCCCGTGTATTTGCGAACCAAGGAGACTCCTTACTCCGCACGTAACCTGACACAAATGCTAAATGTAAGTATAGAAAGAGAAGGAGGATTTGCATTCCACATTGAATACAAATGATCCTGTGCGAAAGCCGAAAGGAAAGGTAAGTTTGATCCCACATTTCTTTTTCTCATCATATGAATTGAAGATAAAGGTAACTTGGTGTGCGTTTGTTGGAATTTTGTGTCACAAAACCAAAACAAGGAGGATTACGAATTGGTACGTTTCTCTGCCTGAAGGCTGCTACTAATACAGAAATATTGATGTGCATTTTCTAATAATATTGGGACAACCGAGATACAGAAATAATGATGGACGGGGAATAAGCTCTTCATTTTCTTGCAGTTTTGAATTTTTCTCTCGATAAGCAGAGTTCATGTGTTATGCGTCAGCCTTGTAATAAGAAAATACACGATTTCAGCCAAAATACACACTACCTGGTAGGTTAATCTTTCTCGTACTTCTCAACTTGATGGCTTCCAAATCAGGGAGAAAGCATAAGCGAAAGGCCTAAATCTTCATCAACAAAGACCTAGGAAAGATGTGCTGTGTCTTCTGGAGATTGAGTTTGTTGTGGGACGGAAAGATTTGTGACGCATGGAAGGCAATGGCTAGTCCTTCGCCTTTGTGCAGTGAACTTATAAATATTTAAACATTCCAAAGACTACTAAGGGATGTTTACTTGGCACTACATTTATTTCAAGGACCATTTCAAGCCTTTTCTTCTTTCCCAAATTATTTTCACCTTGATCTATGTGCACTCTACATGTTTTAAGTTGTTTATTTACGCTGCTTCAGGTCTTTTGTACGAAAAGAAAGTAAAAAGAGGTTGATTTTGACTTCATTCAAGTGCAGTTGATCTCATAGAAACCCACATTTAACACAAAGTCGCAACTAAAAACCTAAAACCACAACCGCAAAGGTCGCAACCTTATTTTGCTCTTTGAGTTAACAAATCGCGATAATATTTTCGTACGACTTTCTTATCTCGCAGGAATTCAAAAATTTTATTTTTTGTGCGTGATTTGTGTCTATGAAGTTGCATAAAAGAAACACACACCTCCTGCTTTCATTTTATCTGTCCCGTATGAATACTGAGAAAAATGTTATCTTTCAAAAAACCGAATGATACCAATAAAGTTTGCTCTCGGGCACAAACCTACACTACAGCCTTTGTTTTGTTTGCATTGTTTAACTGCATGTTTACTTCTGTTTTAACACAATAAATGACAACAGTAAAAGGGTTTATTGTCTAAAGACAACATTATGAGGCATTTTACTTGTCATCAAAGAAGAAAATTTTCATGTAAACGCTCTTACAAGACTCCGTAAAATAATTAATGCCATTCAGTGTTTGAAATATTATGTGATTAAAAAACTGGCCGTCCTTCTATTGCGTATGAATCTTGCTCTCCATGGCACTCGTTAACTGGTCGGGAATCTAGGGAAATGTAGAATACCTCAGAAAGCCTAAATAAATTTGGCTGACACTCAATGCCTTCACAGTCTGAATTCGCTGACAGCAAAATTCGAAAAGTAAAAAGGATTGATCAACGTGATCTGAGTAAAGACAGCAGGTCCTTTGGATTATTATATGAGAAGCAATCAGAGTTGGATTCGATATGGATCTCAATATCAAATTTGTATTCAGATTGCATTCTTTGGTAGCAAATCTTTGCAGATATTGCCATTCCTCTCCTTGCGTTGGTTGACCAAATAGGATAGTCTTTCCTACTTTTTTTACTTGGAAATATCGTCCCCGCTGGAAAGCAGAATAAAATATGGAGATTATTCAAGTGTGAAGGAAGAAAAAGGCTACCGGACGACCATTAGAATGCAAATTCGTTCCGTCCAAGAAAATTTGTGACTTTTGAAGAACTTTCGACTGGATGTGTTATAACTCTGACCCGCAATATCACGACTGTCATCGTTTGATTGAGTTTCTTACGCATTGCTGAAGATCGAAATCCAGAAACCAGATTCATATTCAGGATGAAAACTCCACACTGAGAGAAGGTCCAAACTTATCAGCTTGTGTTGAATGTAAATGAGAATTTCGTGTTCTCCAACACTTTCTTTTCTTTGCTCCGTGTGTTATTGATGTGGAATTTAGTTCAATTATGAGATGTTTCTATTTATATTGCTGGATTTATCTTCTTCCTGAATGGTCATTATTTGTAGTAATACCACAAACGTGGAAAAAGAATCTCTTCCGTGAAGTACTTAATACTTCACGTGGACATTCGTGAATACCCACAGACGACATGTAACTGCCTAAGTAAAACAAACAGTCAATTACAGCAGTCTTCCTAGAGCGAACATTTATTATTTCTGCAATTGATTTTCATCCTACGTAGAGGAATTTATGTAGCATATGAACCATGCTTGGTATCACGACTTCAATAAAATGTGCCTTTCACTGTTACTGATGCACTCGCTGGAGTTTGAGACAGACGCGAAAGGCAATCCGTGTTCAAGTGATTTAAAACAAATTTATTAAATTTTCAACTCATCACATACTAAATGCTATAGTGATTCCCGTCGATGAGGTCAGTAGTATTGAGCAATCTTTTCAAGTACAATCCAATGCAATTCCAGGCAATCAAATATTCTTACATTGAAAATCGACGGGTGATCAAGCAGAGTACGTAAAATGTTATGCAACATGATTAATTGTAGGTCATTCACGACAATGCACACACATCCTGCAGCCTTTCTTCCAACGGAATTGTAAATCAAGTTAATCCCATAACTTTTGATATCACTTTTATTGCAACTTGCAGACAAAAATGTTGCGTGTGTATGAAATATTCTGCCAAGGCTTACGCAATGCAAAACAATTGGGCGCTATTACATACTGCAGTGATTGAGTTAGTTCTTTAATAAGGTAAATTTACCTCGCGAATGCTAACCCAATTTATTTTCTTTCATATGTCAACCATCGAAACAAACAGAAAAGTGCTGAATGACTCCAAGCAAAGATATCAAGGCATCTAGCATGGTAGGGATTACAGATGGTCGTGTGTGGTAAATATTGATACACTTTTAAACAATATTACCATGAGACCACATTTTGTACTATACAGTATAGCAGCCAATATGTGTACAAGTGTACACCACATTCAATCACACTGACGTTTTTTTCGGAGAAAAGAGAAGGAGAAAGTATTATGTGTGACAAAAGCTAAATTCTAAAGTTGGGTGGACAAAAAACCATTTCCATCAAAACTAAACTGTGGTTACGTTGCCGTTAAGAACCCGTATTATTGTTACTTCTCCTCCGCGTAATTCATAATCCGATTGAAATCCACTCTTAACGCAGATATGACTAGATGTTTCTAACTTTTCGGTCACGTCCAACGCACATGTCAACAACTCAAGCCCTAATTCATTTTCTGAAAGTGAAATCATCTCGCATAGAATACAACAACTTAAAGTTAATTGCCGCTGTGTCAGACATGAAACAACATATTACAAAACTAACGTAACTTCGGCCCATTAGGCTAAGACTTAAAATTAGCAGATTATACGTTATAGCATCTTACAAATGGGATTGCAGGATAAACAGATTGTATGTTATTTCTTTCAGACTAGGTAAGAGCTGTAAGACTGACAGCGGATCTTCTGAGGTGTTAGATCACTTTGAAAAAGTTTACACTCATGTGCTAAAGATTATTTCAGGCAAAGTTCTTTTAGATTTGCGTCAATTCAGTTATTATTTAATAAATATTTCACTCAAACGAGGTACGAAAAAATCCAATTTGTATTTGGACACAAACGGTGAACAGTCAAAGAGCATTCTTCTATTAATAGTCACGGACAGACGGTTACTCAAATTTAGTTCTTGGTATATTACGCAAATTCTTGGGAGCCTAACTTCTTTAGGGGCTTCTCTTTTAAGGATACTACAAAGTACACTGAAATTGAACTATATAAACCTTTGGCTTCGAATCGAGCATACATTAGTCTGCAAGATCCGTAGGTCTTGATGGTTACTCAAATTACATTTCCATCTTCCTGGTTAATGCATGCTGAACGAAAGACTAATGTGCTCGACTGAAGTCTTCAGTGGTTTGCTCTGTGTGTCTTTAGAAAGATAAATTTTCTACACAGGCAAACTCTACAAAAAGCCCTCCTGCATAGGCAATGGAAAATATAATTGCTTCTTTCGAATAATTATCATTTTAGCAATCAATAAACGTACTTTGTTACTATCCTCCCGTGATTTTTGTTCTTGAATTACGATCCAAGAAAGTTCTGTTTTAAAAAGGTACACAAGTACCTCATACGAAAGTACGGCAAGTACGGTAGCACTATTCACATTGTTATCGCATCTTCGTATTTTACGGGATGTCTTTTCCCAACAAGAAAGAATCATTGACTTCTTTCCATCTATTATGTTTTCCTGGAAATCCTCTTAGCCAATAAAAAACCGGATGTTCATACATGCCTTAAGATCTGTCACACTTATTGAAGAATAGAATGTGTGTGTGTAGAATAAAAGTTTTTATGTTGATTCCAATGATCCTGTGCAATAAGTCAAACCTTTATTATAGATAATGATTAAAATTCTCACGATTACCTCGAACAGAGGATAATCCCTACTCATAACTGGATTCAAAGGAATGACCTTTAAAATCCAACCTAGCTTATGCTTATACCCAGAAATATTAATCGTCGCACATCTTACACCCACAACAAACTATGTTAAATTACGGAGAAAACAAGTTTAAAAGAAGTGAATAAGTTAGGTTTATTCCTTCTTTACCTAACAGTTAGGCCTAAGCTTCAAGTACTGAGAGAGTTTTAAAGATTATTTCATCCTTGAATGAAAGTTGTATTATCCTTTCTGAAGGGACTTTGACATTACTATTTGCATTTTTAACTACGTTAGACTGTGTGCATACCTCGAGTACATTGTGCGTAGTAAGATGCGAAACTGGTTTTTACTCATTCTTGCTACAATCCTCTCATTTCAGAAAATTCCTTTGCTTGACTTTGCCGTAAACCCTGAACTCAACATTTCCATATAAATACGACGGTCCTCGGTATTGACTTGAGTCACTACTACTTGAACTTAAACTTGGATTGAAGCTTTACTCATCCATTTCTGAAGTAAGTTAGAATCCTTCAGAGTACTTAATCAAGGCAACATAAGATGAGGCTGTCCTTTAACCACTCTCCATCGTTGCTCTTCGTTGTTCTGACTGTCGTGGTATTCAACTTAAGCCTCACACCCACCTCGTCAGCACCTGTCAATGTTGCAGAAAAAGAAGTAATACTCAAAAGCCTGAGCAATCGACAGACGTCAAATGGAATCTCAGTGATTTCGGGGGAAATTAAGACTCGAGTTCCAAGGTCTACCAGAAATAAAAAGGAGCGGAAAGGGACGAGGTTGTCAAACCATAGAGGTGACATCAACAGATCGCGTGCAAAAAAAGCTTCTCCCTTACACAGCTCACGAATTGAAGGTCATCGAAGATTACCAAAACAAAACGGTCGACACAATGGAAACTTCCGAAGGGATTGGAGCGTCGGAAAATGAACACCGATATCATATCAATTAGCTTGCAATATTTAGCAAGGCAGGATTAACAACTTGGATTAATGAACTAATTTACGTTCAAAACGAAAATATTTGTTCTAACTTTCAATTCGTCTTTTTCAAAGCTAAATGTATAATTAAGTTTGAATAATCCTGTTACCGTCTCAAAATTATAAATATGATTCATACATTGGTATTAAAGATACAAAAACGTGAATAAATAAATTATCCATAATCAACGTAGCTTCTTAAATTTTCATCTTATTTATTTGGGTTATTCAAATGGGAAATTAAACACAACCGACAATTGTTTACACAATAACACATCATTCGGAAAAACTATTGTGGTTTCGCAAGTGTATCCTAATTTACATGGCCAAACCCTGCAAAGCCCAATATTATTTTTTCATGGATTTTTTATTTTATAGAAACAAGAACGTATAAGCTTAAGTTCACATTATGATAAGAGATTTCCATTGTAACAGTAGAATAAGACTTGGAAGAGAACGGCTGTAGTGGATGAAGTTTTGATGAAGTAAGCATGACTAACAATCAGTCCACACTTAAATACAAAGTAAATAAGGAATGATGAGAGGTAAATAAAATAAATTAAAAAACGATGCACTTTAACCATACTCGCTTTCTATTACACTCATTTACTGTACACAGGATTGAGTTAAGTTCACAAAGGGATTAGAAATCTTAAGCATTGGAACGCAAACTCGGAGAAAACCAGTTTACAAACAGTGTACAAGATCACGTGTATGTTCCCACAGTGTGTCAGACTTACAGTCTTGAATCAATGAAGAAAGCTTCTATTTCCGGAAAGCAGACAGGATGAAAGTACAAACTAATGCTATCTAAGCTAAAGATCCTCTTGTTTAGTCTGTTATGTTCTAAAGAAGAACTTATTCTTGTCCAGTGAATGGTTGCGTGCCTTTTCCTTTCCTGAAATATTTTGCTCGAAATGAAAGAAGTAAGCCTAAAGAAAGAGAATAAATGCCCTATAGTTCTTTTATCCAGACTACCAACATAGAGTAAAAACTTTCAAACGCAAACTGATAGATCAGTTAAATTCTTCGTCAAGAAAATGTGATAAACTTACACTTTAGTTTGTTTCAGCCGGAGAAATTAATAAATACGCGTACAGTAATTAAAAACTTGCTAAGCTAACTTTTGTGTCTTAGACGACAGTATAGCTTATATTAACTCAGATTTATGGCATTATTAGCCATTTGGAGCAAGACATCGATATTTAACCAACCCAACTTGGGTTTGTTTCGCAAAAGAGATAAAGAGAATGTAAGGAGACTCCTCGGAGGCTAAGTCTGCTTTAAATCCCAAAGAGCCCAGGTTCTATACTCCCCAGAAGAGAAATTATGAAAGATAAAACAGGCAACCCTTTTGATCTAACCGTAAGTGTTTGAGAATCGTATTGCTTGCCACGAAAAACCAGAAAGATCTCAGAATCAAGGAATAAAGTTGAAATTACTGGAAACAATGTAATAGGCAGCTCTCAAGCCCGGAAGTAGTTGGACAAAGTTGTAAATAGCAAAAGTTCAAAAGCACGAATAACAAAAAATATTCGGTTACAGAAAAAAACAACTTTACTCCACTAACAAGGGAAATGGAGAAATACACGTGGAAACCATAATGATGAATTCACAGGCATGTAGGTCAGGTGGCATGAGGATGAAATGGATATTTATCATACGTTCAACGTGACACATATTAAGTGACATGTCTCCATCGTTCAAATTGAAGTATTATCCTGTCATTTAGAGTCACTCACACTCCGTAATATTAAAATAAAGCCTGCAGATCTGTTTCATATTTCATCACGTCATGAAAATACTGTACGATTTCCCTATAACATAAATGCAGTCATCTAAAAACATGATAGTCCTCCTAGGATGAGGTAAAAGGAAAAACAAGTAAAAAAAATCAACCTGAGGATTTCTAAAAAACCATACTAGCAGCTCCTTTTTATCCTTTGTACCTACTGATCTTATTCCTTTAGAAATATCTTGAAGGACGATAAGGGACTGTGAGAAGAAATTTTGCAAAAATTGTAGCCCTTGCAACAGAAATTTTAAGGCTGCAGGGCGACTCGCTTGGTGGAAGGAACTTTTTAGGTTACCGAAATTAATGCAGTGATTAAACGCTCTAATTCGTCTCTTTGCTCCTAATATCCTTTTGTGCTGCGAAACATGTAAAACTAATTGAGGTTTGCATTATTCATCTTTTCAATTAAAGGGCCCGCATAAAATACACAAGTTAAAGCGTCCTTTGTGGAAAGTAAAGCCGAAAACGTGTGGAATTTTCGACAGTAAGCAGAAACAGTGCCATGCGAACTTGGACACTACTCAGGTAAAACAAAAGGGATAAAACTGCAGGAATTAATGAATGATTTAATAAATCATGCAAAACTTATTATTCTAATCCTCTTCCTGTAACGGATTGCAGCTTGAGCATTTGACTTCCGCAATCTTTTAATGAAACTTGAGTCAGATTCCTCTTTCGTGCTTTGAAGTAACATAAGTTAAATCGTAAGGTTATATTTGATGTCAGTTTTTATCGGCCGATAACAGAATCACAATTGGAACAATAACTTTTTGCGTAATATTTCAATAATAATGTCACAAGCTAGTAATTTACCTTATAGCTAAACTTATTACAATGCAAATCTGTTATCTATCAAAGACTTTAATTGGGGTATTATCAAGAACTCTTTCAAACTTGAAACAGAAACACCAAAGGATGGCAGACGAATGTTTGGTTCCGTTGAAGACTTATGTTTCTTTTATGTCTGTTTCCGACAGTAGTGCATCAGGAAAAAGTTTCAAGGTGAAATCTTATTTTGCTTGTGTGCTTACGGGAGCGCACGATCTCATACCAAGGGTGAAACATCAAATTTTTATAGCATCTAAGGGATTAAGTGAAAGTAATAAATCCACGTTAGTGTTCGTTCGGCTGATCCTGTTGCTTTCTCCCACTTCCTGTTCCTTGATTTACATATTTCTTCATGGCCCTCCAATTTTTGTGATTTACTTTGCGTATCTTCCGTTATGTCGACGCATTTTTCGTAGTAACGTCTTCCAAAACCAAGGGTAGATTGAGAGAGAAATTGGCAAGCATGCCCCATGAAATGCCTGCGTTTAGGTCACCAGTTCTTTGCAAAAACATGTCAATTTCTTCTTCTTAATTAATAGTAAGCGCCTGTATCGGAGATTTTTTACGCCTGTATCTGAGCGCCTGTATTTGATCTGAAGTTTCCTGGAGATAAGATACTTCTAAACAGAAAGCAAACCTGATATCCACAATTGCGGAAAAATGAAATGAATTATAATTACTTGGTTCAAAATAATTTTTGTCGATGTAAAGAAATATTTTACCACTTTTAATTTTTTAAAGTCTTTTAGCGTATTTTATTCCTTTTATTGGGAACTAATTTGAAATATAAAGTTGAGACGAAAATGAAATTATAAAAAGAAACCAAAATCTCAAAAAACTTTCTTCAATTCCTTCCATTTTTCAACTGGAAAAAGAGAAACAAAACTGCTGTGTGCATGGAAGAGTAATCTCAACAGATAACACACACAATAAAGAGCATGTCTCTCTTCAAGCATTTCTAGTTTTGTCTACCTTTTTCTAAAATACGAAGTTTCTTAGGATTTTTACTTTTAAGCCTCGGTATCACCTTCTATCACTCTGCTTATATTCTAAAATCACTTAAAACTCATTAATTACAAATAACTTTTAAAATAAATACGAGACTATCTTGAAGTCATGTCATAGAATCATAATATAAAAGTGAATTTCCTCGAGTTTCCCACACTAGCCTTGTAAGTAATTTCGTTCAATTTATGTTTCTGAAAATAGGAAGGAGACAATGGGACAAAAGAAGATTGTTAGGGTTCCTTATAATAGCGTTGCAGTCTACTATGATACACACCACTGGCTGAAACTTCACTGTCCACGTGGAAAATGCGGACTCGTCCTTAACAGAAGAAATGATATTGTATTCGGTGCAGTGTGTGCGGTTTTGAAAAACTCAAATAACCAATATCAAATTACAGTCCTTTGCTTCATGACTAGATTTGTTATTTTTGTACCAATTGCAATTAACCCCAACTAGAAAAATAATGATGGGAAGCACCTTCCAAGTCTGAAGTCCTCGTGCTTCAAGAAGACACTTAGAGACGAGAATTTACACACCAAATAGTTTTCCTATTCTGCTCTTCGCTTTACGAAAGTGTGAGTGGAAATGTGAAGGAGGACTTAAAATCTATATTCAATAAGAATGAAACTTCTGGCAAGTAAAGGTACATTTGGTCCGATTTTGTTGCATTCTCTTTCTCAGCACATTGCTAAATAAAGCTTATTTTGAATTTTGTAGCTTCACAAATGTACAACTCAAGTTGTTTCTGTGTGTGTGTTGGAGATTTGAAGTCGCACGTTCACATTGCTAGTGCTATTCGCTTGGCACGAGAATTAGACTGAGGTTAGGCATATTGTTAGACAAGTACAAAAAAGCTAACTAAATTCTATTTGTGCACAAAGCAATGCCATTTGCTTGGCTGGCGGATGGAGACGAAGGAGACGGAAAGAAAGCACGAGAGTTCAGACAAGGGTGAATTTGTGTTGATTTGCTCTCGAGTAATTGAAACTTGTGTGGTTGTGTGTTGCAGTTCATGTTGTGGTTATTTAACAGGGAGATTATCGCATCAACAATTAATGTCAGAAAATATAGATCTGCTAATTGCCGACTAGCAGCTAAAATTGGCCACGAATTTTTGCACGGCCCTTGGTCGTCACTTAAACGTTCACAAGTAACCAGACTAGTATATTTAAAGAATTTAATAAACAAGGTAATGTGTACAATTCTAATTGAAGTCATGGGTTTATTCGAATGATCAGGAAATCAGAAATTTAGACGGAAACAGATTTGCGTAAGCCAAGACGCATTTGGTATTCAGCATTCTCCTGGTTGTCCTCCAATTCCACCGATCATTTCAAGCAGTTCGTCAAGAGTGTACTGCTCCAAGATATTGTTCGCGGAGATTCGCACCTTGTCTTCGATCTCAGGTTGGAATGCAGCCCAGTCCTGTGCGAAGTTGTCCTTGAAGGTAGCGCTAAATTGGGCCCAGTCGATTGGGACTCCGTTTATGAGGTACTTCTGTCCCAGGTCAACGGCAAGTGAGTCGAAAGACAAGTCAGAGACACTCAATTCCCTGCAGGAAACTCGGTTGGTGAGGAAGTTGACGGAAAGAACGGCCTTTGCCTTCAGGTGAACTCCAGCTGCGGTGAGTAAAGCAGCTCCTTCTCCAACGAAGTCTCCACTAGGCACAGTCTCCTGTCGGAAGGGAGTGAAGTCGGCTGTTCCCACAACTCCGCTGTACGAGTGACAAACAATGTTGACGGAGGGAAGGTTGATTTCGAAGTTAATTGTGGTTGAGACAAGTGTAACGGTGTACTCGTAAGTGAGAGTTTGGAGTCCAGTCACGACCAGGTCGCTGTAAGGAGTCAAACAAAATGTTACTTAATTTACTACAGCTGCAGACTCAACATTCTAATTATGCCTAAATTTACCTTCGGGCTGCCCCGGGGTTGATGACGAGGATTGGGAGGAGAGACACATTGAATTCTCTGCCAGGGACGATCGTCGTCTCGTTGAACGCTGATTTTTTAAAGGAATCGGGATTAGTGGGGACTTCAAAAGGTTATGAAAGGAAGGGGTTTTACCAATAAATACTTACGGCACTCAGGTCCCTTCTCCATAATGTTGGTTTGGGATCGGGCAGAAGCCACGACAACGCAGAAGAAAAGAACGGCGAGGAATTTCATCGTGAAGTTGATTGTTGTTCTACGAGTGAAGCTGCTAGCTAGTTGAAGCTACAAAGAAGACTAAAGTGAAGTTTATGTGCAGGAGAGTCCTTAAATACCCGGCGATATGTGCAGACAGGTGGCAGGAAGGGAGTCATCACCTAAACGCTCATCATTTTGTCTCACTTAATTGTAACAAGGGGCAAGATTCGGGTACACAAAATCGATTGACAGATTATTTGTTCAGCGGGGTTCAGGAGATTGTTTTCATGCAGATGTTAATAATGCATGTTGTAATTTTAAAATTGTTCTGCAGGTTTTAACAATGCACATTGTGATTTTGGAATTGTTCTGCAGGTGTTAATTATGCACGTGGAAATTTTGACAGGTGTTCATAATGCACGTTGTTGTTTATAAATTGTATATTGAGGCCTCAGTTTATCGTGAAGGAAATAAGAAAAAGGATTGTTTGTGATTTCGTCAAGTGCTACAAACGGGATTAGAAATGGATAGTAAAGGAAAAGTTAGTAAAGGAATACTTAGTAAGGAATAGTTAGTAAGGGAATAGTTAGTAAGAGGAATTG
>JAQGAC010001602.1:0-13179 GCA_034696585.1 Isotomurus maculatus | reverse complement strand
AATCACCCGCACACTCAACAATGAATGATTATTAAATGTATTCAACATTATTGGCTTTTCATCAGCCATCTAACAATCCCCCGTCTTTAAAATTTTTGTCCCGAAAAATTTCAGGTTACATTCGTTCATGGGAAAACAAAGACTCATTTGACATTCAAAACAATTTTAATAATTTACAGTTTATAGTGGAAACATGTGTTCCTCCGATTCCGGCTAGTCCATAGGAAAAACCCGTATCTTGTGGGCCCAAAAACCTATGGAAGGAACGTCCACTCTACTTAATACCTGAGATTACCAACTTGTGGATAATTATATACATTTGATATGTGTATTTGGTTGAGTCTGAACAATAACAAGTTACATTAATTTAAATCCTCATTTATTACGTATTTACATTTGTACTGACTAGGCGCATACTCAAGGATACAACTGTTCATCAGAATTACAGTATTTCCTAAACCTACTATTAAATATATTGTTACTTCGTTTTCTTCAAGTATTTACAACACTAATATTTCATTGATAACTTTAAAATGATACGAATACTATCAATTCTTAACTAAAGCACACAAGTTTTCGTATGTTACAGCAAATGATTACAATACAAATACATATTCCAGTCATCAATGACAAAATAATCATATAGAAATTACGTTCTGCTTCCCCTAAACTTTCCCAATCAGGATAAGAAGGATACAAACTATTAGGACCAACCTGTACAGGAACATCCGCCAATCCCCGAACCAAACCAATCATCCCAGCTGATGTCACTAGAGTAAACGTTCTCGGATAATGTATGTATGCCGCTATTCCTACGACAACTGTACAACCCCAACCAATCATGTTGATTGTTACTATGACTATAATCGTTCTGGTATTAAAATCAACCTTGTCTAGTATTTCTGACTGCGGAATAGTTCGCACTTTCACTACCTTACTTTGCTTCCACGGTAACATAAATGACGTCGCTGCAGAATTGACCGATCTGTCTACCCTATCTGCAAATGGTCTAATTGGTTCGATTTTCAGTTCGTTCCTGACCACAAACTATAGGATTACGGTGATTGATCCCGCTCACAATGCAATTACATGGTAGAGTGACAAGGCTTGCACCGTTCCTTTCCGTTTTAACTATTCTTGTCTCGTTCACACAATCTATTACCAATTTTTCCTGCATACTTGCTATTACCAAGTCTCCAGAGGACGTTTCTACAAATCGGACTTTATCTACATCGGAACACTCAATTAAGCAAAAACTGATATTGGCTAGGCATGCTACTTCTTGCTTCCTAAAGTCTGTTTTTACAACTCTGCAAATCCCTGCAGCTTTACATGCACTCGGATCTTTCTCTGCAATAGAAAACTGTATATCGTTCTGCATTATCTTAACGTACCCAAGGGTCTGCCATTCGCAAATCGTATCAACCCATCTGAATGGTATTGGTGTTATTTTTGATACTTTCCAAATTCCGATGGGTCTAATCGGTATCTCAACAGACCATATGATACCGCCAATTCCACTATTACATCGTGTAAATCTTTTTGTCATAATGTAAAATTGTATAGTTTGAGCTTCTGGTGGTATTTCATAACTTATCTTCGCAAGGTCCTTATTCAAAGTATTCAATAATCCAACAACAAATGGTTCAACAGCTTCATGAGCTTGTAATGGAGGTCTTTGATTTCTACATTCCAGTTCCATAACAATTCTGGACTCGCGATCCAACCATGGAACAGTTACTTTCAGTATCACCGTACCTTCTTTTCTCGGAGGTGATAATCGGAGCGGATTACTAATTGTTTCTGTCTTAATAGAATAATTCCCTTTTACTACTTCGTCGGGAAATAACGAAATTAGTAACTTGATGCTCAGTTCAGTTGTATATGGTACAAAATCCTTTTCTACGTTATGTTCGAGAAATACGTGATCAGAAACAACAAGTTTCGCAAGTATGGACCCAAACAATAAAATAAGAGGTGCCATGGCTAAGACTGAAAAAGGTCTATGCCTACCCTCTTGCCCGTATGATCATTTTTATAGCCGTCTTTGACCACTGAGTTTCCTTTAAAACTCATTATAGTTTTAACCGCAATCACGCAATCATGTCTTTGTTGTAAACAATTTATCATTCTCTAGGTTCTTGAACTCAACTTATCTCGTCAAAAACAAATGAAGTCATCCTTTCACGTAGACTATAGTTTTAGGGGTGTGACAATGATTCACCTTCTGACTTTCCTGTCCTAATTGTGGTTTACTTAAACTATTGACTTAACCCTATTAATTGGCTTGACTACAACCTTCACTTTCGGCGTAGGTCACTTGGTCGGTGCGGTATTGCCCCTAGTCCCAATGCTTAGGCCGGTGCTAGACTGGTCGCCGTATTTGGGAGGAGGCGTTTGCCCGCTTTAACCTTGTGAGTCTACTCTTTGATTATTTAGGTGTAGTGCAGCCTTCCTATCTAAAAAGGCGCTTCTACCGTTTATACCTAATCTAAATCTCTATTTGGGTTCGTTCATTTCTCGTAAACGTTATCATGAGTGCTTTTCATTTGAGATTATTGAGCAACAATGGCTCTTCCCGAATCAATGCACTTTCGTCGGCCTTTTATTGTGTACTATTCTAAGCCGTATTGATCATGTTGATTAAAATCGAAGGATCATATCGAGGGTCTGACAATGACATGTCGAGACTAACTACCGGTGACATGTAACATGTTTACAACATTACCTTCCTGACAGAAACTTTATTCAACTCGCAGAATATTAACATCTCGATACGATCAACTGCTAAGACATACAGGTTGAGTACATTAACATCAGTTTGTGACATAGAAGCAAGTGTGTTTCGGGAATTTCACTTCTAAATTCGTTTCATTCCTAACCACCTCGTATCATAAGTTTTCCTCAGCAAACATTTAACATGAAATCGGATTTTAAGCCTATTCCAAACTAAATCTAGGTGAGTTACATTTCTTTACGTTCACACACGTCCTACTCATGTGCCATTTGACTGATACTGCCAAGAGACATTTCTTGGTGAAGGTGTTGATGGACTTTTATGGTAGTCTATGCCTAAGGGGGTGCCTAGTATTGTCATATCGTGTCCTTTACATTTTGTATCAAAGTCAGATTAATTTATCCAATCTGCTAGTTAAAGACAATCCAATAGCGGATCCAGAAACCGTCACTCGCCTTGATCTATAGTGGATGGTTTCATCCATTTGTTTATCGAATGTACCTCATCGAATAATTATCAGTGGCCCTACGAGTAACTACATCTTTATTTCGCGCAATGTGTCGGAAAATCTTTTGATCAAGCACAAAGCTAAGATTTGCGGCTTTTCTTGCTAGAGAGTGGAACGAAACATATCGGAACTATTCTTTCCTGTCTTGGGCCTACATGTCAGCATTATCTTCAAGTTACCATGTGTCTAGGGTTCCCCTGAAGGAATGTCTGGTATTTGTGTCTTCCATCTTTCAACTCTTATTTTATTTTATTCCACGCTCTAAAACCGTGGAATCTACGTATCGAAATCCAAGAAGGACGAGAAATCTGCATTCTGGATGTGGATGCTTTCGAGTGCCAAATTTAATTGAAGCTCAAGTATCCGTCAAACTGGCTGCATTTCTACAACAACACACCTGCAACTCTAGGCAGGGCTGAAACAGGAGTGATGTGAGCAATGGAAAGCAAGTATTTACAGTGCGTAAGACAAAAGAAAGCGTCAGCCTTCACATTTCCACTTCTAGTGATGCGAAAATTCTTCAACTAACAACCAATCTATTAGTTATAACTATCAACTAGCGTTCATACCAATCGCTTGTTCATTCACTCGACTGATTAAATTAAATAGCTAACATAATGTACAGATAATGAAGTCAATTATGATTATCATCATTAAGATCGTGTCAGGCACTCTCCCCGAAGACAAATTTCAACTCCAGTTGAAATGAAAAACGCAACCCGACAATCATTAACCCGATCAATCGAAGTCCAGCCAAAATGAATAGAGACATAGAGAAGAGAGAGCGACGCTGAGCCTAAAGCCAAAAATTATACATTGCGAGGAGGAGTTATACAAAACCATGTCAACAGAATAACTCCAGATCAGTCGACCCGAGTGACTGACCGAACGCAAAGTAAAACTACCGGTGTAGCCGGTTGGAATCACACACGCGAATGAACAATTCAAATTAAGTTCAAAATGAACCGCAACTACGAAAAAGTGAGTAGCCTGGTGTTCAATGAACCGAAAAGGAAAACAAAAAGAAAAAGTGTACCCACTAATACCATCAGTGGGTCCATTAACATACATCAATCAATGCAGACAACCAAAATAATGAGAGAAGCCTCAAAATGAGTCAACCATAACGCCCTACATAGAGGGGGAACGGGTGCCCCTAATCATAAACGTTCTAGCCTACATCGTCCCGGCAAACAAACCGCATAACAGGTGAGGCCTAAATATCTATATTAGAGAGGTGTGTACCAAAGACCAAGTCTACAAGTAGTCGTAAGTGTCTGAATTATGCAATCAAAAGCGGTCAACGACTATCTAGTCTTCATGAAACGACGTAGGAGACATTCTATGCACAAGAAACACGTTCGGTCGGGGCCGTCACGAGATAAGGAAACGCACTAACGCACACAAGGTTATGCGATGGCTACAAGCAGAACACGCATTCAAACGAATACATAGACATCAAGAATAATTGCCAACATAGTAGTTTTCCTCTTCATAATTGGCCTGAAGCCAAAACCTATGTGAGGAATATAGCTCCCGAACAGAAGAGCCTGCAGCACGGAAATCAGAAAGTTCATCCTCAGCCTATAACCACTAACGGTCAAATTAAACACTAATTACAAAGAATTCCTTAACCACTACCATCAGATAAAGAATTAACTTAGGAAGAAACATTTCGGACACGGACAGTCAGCTGAGTAGCAGAACATGACCTTCTCTTCCATTTTCGAGCGGATTCTGGCAGATCTACGTACTTCTAATGGTTCAGACAAATTATCCAACTTAGCCATTTTGCTAGGCTTGTGTATTGGGTGAGTGCGAACGTCAAGTTTCGCAGGGTGTCTAGAAATTGTGGGAAATGTCTGGGCACGTATCGGTGCGATCGGTTTTCGTGTGTCCTTAAAAATATTCTGTCGTGCTGTAGTTAGGATTTGCATATCTAGTTCATCATGAGGCTTATGAATCTTCATAAGGCGGCGAACACATACTCGTTCAACTTTCCCTTTGCCATCTACTAATGCAATTAACGCAGAGGTTTTTCCTTCGAGTGCCTTAATACGATATGGACCTTTACACTTCGGTTGGAGCTTATCAGGTTCCCCTGGACGCCGTATGGGGATAAAATATACTACAAGATCATCTACCTTGAGCGTCACATCAGTGACCAACTGATTAAATCTAGCGAGCATGTCCCTTTGAGTTTTCTCTAATGAATCTCGTATAGTGTCGTAAGCCATCGTCATCCTACCTATTAGTGTATCGGCGATAAAAGATGTGGTGGGTAACCCAAGTGAAACATCTATTGGCATTCGTGGATCTCTCCCAAAAGTAAGGAACCACGGAGTATCCCTAATTGATTTTTGAAAAGAGGAATTATGAGCAAAAACTAACGCTGGAAGATTCTTGTCCCATGCTGTGAATTCAGTAGACGGTATGTAGTGGGATATCATTTCACATAATGTCTTATTAAACCTTTCCGTTAAGCCATTACAATTGGCTGTGTATGGGTTTGTAAATCTCTGAGAGGCTCCTAAATGTTTTGTTAGTTCCCTCATTATCTTAGATTGATAGCACCGACCATTGTCTGAGAGTAAGATTTTGAACGCCCCATATATGCATACAACATTGTTCATAAGGAATTCTGCAACCGCTTCAGCCGTACCATCTCTGATGGAGCCTGCAATGACATAGCGGGTCATGATATCGGTGACAAGGATAACCATCTTATGCCCGGAAGCAGATGCAGGAAAAGGGCCTAATAGATCTGTAGAGAGAAAGTCTCCAGGCTGGAGATTCGTAAGTTCACTGAATGGAAAAATCGGGTGGAGAAGGCCCTGCTGGGGTTTATGCCTAGCTTTATGCAGTTTACAGGACAGACAACCCTGGATGTATTTGAGCACATCTTTGTCCATATCCGGCCAGTAAAATCTAACTTTAAGACGTTGAACCGTCTTATTAACACCTAAATGTCCACTTATCACCGGATCGTGAAACTGTGAGATAAGGATACCTCGTATAGCCAATGGCACCAACACACGCCGAAGGATTCGATTGTGTTTGATCTCCTCTTTACAAACTAACTCGTTGTGGATGACGATTTTAAAATTCTCGTCTTGTGGATCACGATTAAGGAGGATTTCGGCGCACCAATCGTCTAATCCCTGAACAAACTTCAATACTTTGTGATCTATCTGAACATCATCTATCTCAGGTGGGACGTTACTGCATGTGAGAAGGAATGTGGGAATGTCTATTATCTCTTCCGCATCTAACATCAGTGATTCAGGATTTCGACTCAGAGCGTCCGCAACTTTATTTTTCCTTCCAGGAATATGTACTATGTTACAATCAAACTCATTCAATTTGAGAGCCCATCTCCCTATCCTAGACTTTAGCGGATCTTTAGTTTCCTTGAGATAAGTCAGAGCAATACTATCAGTCCTGACAGTGAAATGTCGCAAGGCTATGAAAGGTCTAAAAACACTAAGACTGAACATAAGCGCCAGCATTTCTTTCTCGGGAATAGCCCATTTGATCTCATTGGCTTTCAGTGTCCGACTAGCATATTGGAGTGGAGTTTCAACCCTTCTACGAGTACCCTGTAAGGTTTCGTGGTGAACCACCTGTAATAATACACCTGCCACTGCATATTGACAAGCATCACAGTGAATTTCTAAATCCTTCAGAGGATCATAATGAGTCAATGAAGGAGCCTGAGCGATCTTAAGCTTCAGTTCCTCAAATGCTTTCGACTGCTCATCTGACCAATTGCTGATTTTCCCTATTTCCAACATCTCGTATAATGGCTTAGCCGTAAATGCTAGCTTTGACATAAACTTACGATAGAAGTTTACCATGCCTAAGAATGACCTAAGTTGTGTGACTGTTCTAGGTTCAGGCATTTTCTTGATTGCGTCTACTTTTGCTGGATCTGGTGAGATTCCATTAGTATCGATTATAAACCCTAGTAGAGAAATCTTATTGTATAAAAATCGACATTTAGATATTTTTAACTTCATTCCAGCGCTTCGCAGTCTTTCCAGTACCAACTCAAGGTTGTCATTAGCTTCTCTACCTGTTTTGCCATGCGGAGTTATGTCGTCGATGTATATAGCGACTTTATTTCGCACATCACCAAAAATACGGTCCATGAGCTGGCAATACTCCATAGGAGCATTTTTGAGGCCAAACGGAAGTCGTTTATATATGAAAACACCCTCTCTCGTAATAAAACCTGTCTTCAAGTCTGATCCATCTTTCTCACACGGTTTAATCTGCCAGTATCCTGAGAGTGCATCTAAGCAGTGAAATACTTTACTTCCTCTAAGTGAGTCAATTAAATCATCAATGCGAGGGATATAATATGCAGAAGTCTTTGTTAACAAATTAAGAGCTCTATAGTCGGTACAGAAGCGCATCTTATCCGTTCCCTTCTTAGGAGCTAACACCACATTAGCACACCATGGGCTATAAGCCCTTGCTATCACTCCTGCCTCTAACATCTCATTAACTTGCTCCGCTATCATTTCGTGTTCTCTTTGACTATAACGGTTCCACATCTTTTGTTTTACGGGCACAGCATCCCCTGTATCTATGCTATGTTCTACAAGATCTGTGCATCTGTGCGTTAGGGTTTATATCAAACAGGCTTTTAGCAAATTTGAAATCTCCTTCATCAGCATTGCTCTCATGGTCTTTACTGTCGTCGTGTTCATCGTCTAATTCAATCTTATATGCCCGACCTAATCTCATATTTTTGTGTAAAGTAACTGTAGAGTCATCAATGTTATTAACCCTTATCAAATGACACGTGTTGTCCATTATTCCCGTATCAATGGAAATCCCATATTTCAACTCGACCTTGAGGTCTGGCTCAAAAAGAAATAGACTATCTTGACTCATCTGGTCTTGACAGAAATTAACCTTAATTAGTTCACTACTGTGAGGTTTTAAACATATTTGCTCAACAACTTTAGTACAAATATTTTTCTCAAACAAACTTCCGTCAGATTCTTGGATTTGTGAGGCATAATCATTAAGAACACCCAGTCCTAGTGACTGTAGAGGAGGCTGACAGTCACGGCCAACTTCTACTGCGGCCCTGAGCGACTCTTGGGCATTAACGTCACGCAGTAGGCGGGGAGTCGTTACATTATACGTGTAGTCATTGCTTATCTCGTTTGCGATTCTATTTTTATCGGGACTTATTTTCTCATCTGTTTTAATCCCTCCCTCCACCTCCCAAATCTGTAGGTCTTTATTGTCGCAATCATCTCCTCTTATCACGGAAAACAACCGGTTATCGCTTGCACGTTCACATTTATCAGCGTCTTTTTCATTTTTAGGGTTTTCTATTAACTCATCGGTTTTGTCAGCGTTATTATTTACTATAATCGACTTGTGTTTGTTACATCCTGACAAGGATTTAAAATGACAAACTTTAGTATACTGTGCAGCATTTTCACTTTCACATTTATTTACGACCATCCGGATGGGTTTACGTTTACTAGACCGCCTACAGAGGAATCGATTTGGCCTGGTTTGCTCGCCCCGGGCGGAATCCAAAGGCATACACCACTTGGCCCCGCCCGAAGGAGTGTGACAAACATTTGCACTCATCTCACTATCCATTTCCTCAGAATCTGGGTTTATCTCAACGTGCATCATCAATAACTTTTCATCTTTTATCAAACTAACCTCATTGTTAGAGTTCGTACTTGTCAACATCTTGGATTCTCTTGCATACATGAATGGGATCCTGACCTTATCCCCAATACTTAAAGTTTTATCCGAAAAGTCCATACTAACTTTATACTTGTTCATAAAATCTGTGCCCAAGATTAATGCATTCGTATCTAAGCCTGACGTAATGTAAATATCTAATCCTGTATTCCATCCACCAATACTAAGTGCTACATCTATTTGTCCGATGATTCTTACTATGCCACCATTTGCAGCTATAATCTGTCCACCTGTGTTTGGTCTGATCCCATCAGTATCACGTAAGACGGTCTGGTTGGCTAGGGAGGCGGTTGAACCGGTATCCAGGAGGCCTAAAATACTCTTGCCATTAAGGCATAACTGGATCAGAACTTGGTTTCCATTTGTAAGTTTGTTTAAAATGTTAATATTCTCATGACCTTGTGTTGCGTGAGGGGTTGCATTAGTCACACGCTGAGTCCCCTCAGATTTCAGCGGTTCATCTGGTTTCCCTGACCGATAGCTTTTTGCTGCGGATCCCTTGCCCAAGTGTTCCTGAATGTCCCCCGTGAGTGACTACCCCGATTCCATCGGCTTTGATCTCCGTTCCGACAATCTCTCCGGATATGGCCCATCCTATTGCATTTATGACAAACATAATTAGTATAATCACGGGACTGGACGTTCGGCATGCCTCCACGGTTATGATTAAAACCACGCCCTCTACGATTAAATTCAGCTGGTCGATTAAATCGTTGTATTGCCGTGTCATTTGTTGGCCGGGTAACTGTCTCGTTTCCGGCGTTAACGTACACGGGAGGGGACCTCTGGAAGGGTTGCTGAGCGTTCCTCATAAACTTCAGGACCACATCTAATTTCTCATTTACACTATCTTTACATTGTCTTTTTCTTTTAGGAGGCTTCTTCAATCTGTCTATCTTTTCGTCCTCACTCTCTGTATCTGACTCTGAAAATTCAACTAATTTATGGACCTTTTCCTTCTTTCTTTCTTCTCGGTTGAAATTAGATCTGTCATTGTCTATTTCTGCTATGGCTTCTTTTAATTCGTCAATGTGACCTATTCTCATTCTTTTCAATTTTGCCTGGTATTGTGGGGTCATTTTCTCTATAATTATTTTCACAGACTCCCTATCACTTCCTAGTTTAATGCCTGATTCCGCAAATAATTTTGCAGCCCTACAAACAAATACGTATCCAGACTGATCACTTTTCTGTTGCAGAGTCATAAAGGCCATATTGCTCCTCTTCAAGTACTCTTGACTAAAGAAGCTCCGTAGTTCTTCCCACGTGAGTGTATTCCATCTATTTGTTAGCTTGTTATCAGACGTCCACTCGTCAATCTTCTTAAGTCTGACTTCCAAGACATCAAACCAATCGGATGCCGGACCCTCTAAGTGTTGCCCGAACTGGATTTTCATTTGATATGGCGTGGCTCCAGCCATGATTCGTTCATAGGTCTTCAAAAAGTTACTAGCATCTGAACCTGGCAGTCCGTCAAATTGTTTTATGTATCTACCTGCCATCATTGCTTTAAATGGAGTCAGACTATTTGTATGATTTGGTTCGCAAACGGTGGACCTGTTTGTGTTCATCACACTTTCTTCGTCGGAGTCGGAAGAATTTTTCGGCACGTACAATTCTTTCCGAATCTCTTTTATACTTTTCCGTCCTTTCTTCCTCACACCTGCCTGAGTTGGATTTGTCTCGTCTAAACTCTTTGTTTCGTTTAAAGTCTTTCTATGACGCTCAAAAACTATGTCTCGGACCGATGTATCTAAGGCAACAGAGTGTCTGAGGAATCTTTTAAGTTGAGTGTCAGTATTAATCTCGGCCCTTATCAGTGGCCATCCTATCGCCATACACCGAAGCCTATTCCTTTCAGCGTCTTCCCTAGAGACGGACGGCCCTAGTAGTTGTAGACCTTTCTCAAAACAAGTTCGTTGCTCTTCTGCCGTAAGAAGTGCTATCTGCTGTTTTAAACTATCGCTTATCTCTTCATTATCGTCGTTATAGTCACCCTCTACTTCTCTTTCTCCTTCACTGTGATGATCTCTGTCTTCTTCATCGTCCTGTCCTTCAGATCGTCTTGTTATTTTCCTACCTCTATTTCTAGGTGGGTGAGTGTCTCTATATATTCGTTTCATATCCTTTATTATCCAAGCGTCTATAATTTTATCTTTCTCTTTTTCAGCTTCTGCTATTGGCATCAAAGGATTTCTTTCTCTTTCGAATATTTCATCTAATTCTGACTGTGGGAATTGATCCTTTCTTTCTGCCACTTCATCAGGCGTTGGCTCATACTGAACCTCATCATCTGCCATCTTCGTAACCCCAAAAGATACTTGTCGTCCCCTTCTTCTCGTAACAAACTTTGATTCCCCAGTGTTTGGGACCCTACTCTGATTTCTAAACGGTGTTGATGAATTAATCGGTGTTCCGAAAGTCGTCTCCATCAAACAATTCAATTAAAACTAGAAAAGTGAGTGTAACTGCGCATAGTAATAGACTGATTATTGCTTTTACTCCCAACTCCGCTATTATGGATGCGTCAATATTCACTGACCAACACTCAACTAAGGTTAAGATAAGACTTAGCATAACCAGAGCTTTCACTGTCACTTTCAGGATGCCAAGCATATTTAAATACTCGGTCCTTTTAATCTATTTTGAATAAAACTTTGCACTTCTATTGTTAAAAGTTCTATCTCTCTCCGGTAATATTTTGTGTTTATTGCCGCGCTATTTAACGCGAGTATTAACTTCTGTATTATTCGACTGATTTCCAAGAGGTCATAAATCTCATCTTCTGTATCATTATTTGGTCTCTTTGGTGTATTACATTTCTCTACTTCGGAGCTTACTTGATGTAGTCTTATTTTTAACTCATCCAGAGAATTCAAAATCAGGATTTTATTAACCTGTCTACGATTTTCAATTTCTAATTGTATTTTAATGACTATGGATTCTAGTCTAATAAGTACAAACAGGACAAAATCTACCTTTTCGGATTTCTTATTTACTATCACTTCTATGTGCGGGGTCTGGTTTGATTGTATTATTGTTTGTGGTGGAAGGGTGTGTTTATCCTCGATAACTTCTAAATTATTAACGGAACTCTCCTGACTTCTTGTCCTTTCTAAACGAGCATATCTACCTTGAAATTTACTAAGCCTGTGGCCCATCGGGATACATTCTTTGTGCAGTTTAATTGTTTTTGTTATTCTCTTCGACGGCCCTTTTTATCTTTCCTATCGCACTAAGTATTGTTATTTCAACAATTATGGCTAGATCCACTGTTTCAACTAACACGTTTAAATCTCGTGACACCGGTTTGTTGAGCTGGATGAATTTTTGAACCTCCTGTATTACTGCCCTAGCTTGTAACGACAGGTTTATTATTTCCTCATCTATTGACAGTCTTTCTCTTATCGGTGTTTTTTTCAGACTATTTCTTACTTTAGTAATAATGGCCGAAAGATGATCGACAACTCGAATGCTATAAGTTAACGAACTTCGTTTTCCTGACATTATTCATGACATACCTTAGTTAAACTACTCGGATGTGCCGTTCTATCCTCAAGCAAAATTTTAAAAAGTTGTGTGTTACCGACATTAAGTTCCCATAGCACAATTAAGTGCCTTTACACTTTTACACTTTCACTGCTTGCGTGATGTAGGCGTCGCCTCGCCTTGTCTCAGTGTGCCCCAGTCTCAGGATGCTCCGTCTCAATTTGCCCCAGTCTCAGGATGCTCCGTCTCAGTTTGCCCCAGTCTCAGGATGCCCCGTCTCAGTTTGCCCCGTCAGTCTCAAGTTGCCCCGGTGTCAGGAAGCTCCGTCGCGCTCCGCCCCAGTAGTCGCAATTTGCCCCAGTGGTCGCACTTCGCCCCAATAGTCGCACTTCGGGCCGCTGTCCTCCCTCACGTCACTTTTAGTTTATTTTATATGTCCCTTCCTTAGCTGGCACCACTTGTCCTTTGTTTGTTTGTCACTTCTCCCCACTAAAGCACGATTGTCACGTCACTTAAGACACTCAGTCCACACACACTGAATAACAGCCACGCCCTAACGATATTGTTCCTCTCTCGTCTTACAAACGGTTCATGTTATATAGCGAGAGATCCTGTAGAGTACGCCATGTAAGATGGCGTGGTCTAGTGTGTTTAATGGTGTGGGTGTAACTCGTCGAAAATGAATTATGTGTTCTTTCGAAAC
>JAQGAC010001601.1:0-13190 GCA_034696585.1 Isotomurus maculatus | reverse complement strand
GACTTTAACTTACGGAATTCGGTATCTACATCCTGATGATTTGCAAGCATTTGCTGAAGTTCGATACTTGAAATTTCAGCGAGTTCCATTCCTAATGAAACACATAATTCTGTTGCATTTGCATGCGTCTGTGAAAATAAATACATTGAGGCAATAAAGCTTGTGAAGGATCAACATTCTTTTTTGTAGTGGTTAGTGTAGAATATTTACCAATTCTTCATTGTCGTAATAATACGCGTGGCCAAGGTAGTTACCAATTAGTTTCATCTTTGGACTTGGCCCTTGTGGGATACTTTCGACTACAATAGTAATGCAACTTTAAATGGTTTGAAAATTACTTTTTTATGAATTTAAGAAATGAGGTCGTACTAACCCAAAGTGTTTATCACCGAAACGCTGAAAATGAGGACACACAGACGAAACATGATGTTGTTTGAAATGATTGTGGCTGCTAAGTGTCGAGGCCTATTACGATTTGGAGATGTTTCCTTAATGTAATACTCTTGTACCTGTTGTTGCTCATTATATACAAGACCAGTGATACAGAAGTTGCGAGATATGATTTTATCACACTTCTGTCCCAGGTACTTTGTTATGAGAATGCATGTGTAAAAACTTAACTCTACACAATAATGCATCCCCTGTCTTGAGTAATTAGCGAAGCAGAACTATTTTTATTAAAAATTTCCTAAGCCTAACCATTTTTGTTAATTTAAAATATTTTCAATGTTTTAAATTTTTCGAAGTCCAGAAGAATTAAACCGGTTACCTATGTACACAATAAACGATGCAAATAAATGCAGTCATCCTTAAACAGATCCAACCCGCTGTTTAATCTTTCGGGTTTTAAATTATATTTCAAATAATAATATGTGGAACCCTCAAAACTGATTGTCTGGGCTCTTTGAAACTGTGAACGGACTTATCTGTTCTGCAAAACGACAGGGGGCTAATCCTATAGATTATGCAGATAATTATTGATTCATGTGCAACACTTGATATATTCTCTTGTGTGGAATAATAGGATATCAATCAAACGCAAGTTGAAGGCAGAAGCTTTAGCAAGTTAATCTGGGGGGTTGATAACGGTGTGGACGATGATTTTTATTCAACACTGTCGAACAGAAATATTCTAAAGTGTGTGTTGGACAATTCAGACGTTTAGAGAATGAATTGTTTTTAAAGGATGTAAATGTGCACTCTTAAAATGACGACATAATGTTTTGTTATCTATCTCATTATCCGATATGTATGAGTGCCGAACCTCTCGGAGATCAACGTTGCACATTACAGTTATATCTCTGAGATGATACATTGTCAAAAGACACACATGGCGGGACACATTTGGATGTTGATAGAAGACAATAACTGAAAATCATATAACTTGGCTCGGCACAACTTTGAGCCCAAATTCTTCAGAAGGCGACTTGTCTGCCATTATGACATAGTCAGCAAAGATGTAATATGTAGATTTGTGTATCAATATTTCATCACCAGACAAGGCTGAGTTTAGCAACATATCTAACACCAACATCAAACGGTATTGTTTCGCAAAATCTTACGTTCTGCTCGTAGGAAGCTAAGTCCAAGTTAGTGAAAATTTTCAAGATTTCGACACACATTTAACGACTGCAGAGAAATAGACTAGCCACGCCACTCACACTCATTTCAAACACCGTCTTCGACGAGTTCTTTCCAAACTTCCCTCTGAACTCCGCCAGCTGATCTCCTCGAGGATCAAACTCGTCCCCCAGAGCCACGCCCACACTCTCTGTCTGTCTCAGGTCTGTGCTAAATTAAGGGGGATTTTTAACTTTGTTGCCGTCCATCTTCTCAGGCGACTCCTCCCCTCGAAATGAGGTCGCCTTTAAGTCCAGGTGAACTTTACAAGGGAGTGAGGAATCCTCAGGAGACTCCAGCTGACTGAGAGAAAACCAGACTTAATAGTGACTGGAGAAGAAGGTGAGAGGGTGGTGAGGGATGTGGGTCAGGTTTATCACTCATACTGAGGAAATGTGGGTGACATGAGTGTGTTGAGAGCAATACGTAAGAGACAAGGCAAGTGTGAGTGCCGTATGCGCCCGGGTTAAAGCGTGGGACTGGAGACGGGAAGATAAGGCGAGAGAGTGGAACCTAACGTAGAAGAAGCAGGGAGATCCTGTGAGATTCTTGTGTGTGCTACAGCGAGTGAGTGCGTGTGTGTTGGTTGTTACCCTCGCGGTGTCTCAAATCTACTTATTCAACTACTCTCTTCTCTGCATTGACAAAAAACCGAAGCCATTGAATTACCCCCTTACAGAAAGACAAAGGAATTGTCCAATTCCATTAAAAGATAACTCATATGAAAATGCAGATGATTACAGCGTAGGTATTGCAGACTGATGGAATCAAGTTAGTTAAAAAGTCGTTAGTATGCACGCAAATTTATTCTCATAATTTTCAGAAGTAAGCTAATTCAGTAATTCATGCTAATTATATTACATAAAATTACCGGTGTTTCTTTAATTGCCGACCGAATGGCTGTTGTCAAGGAATGCGCTTGGACGAAGATGCAGTTCTGGTTAAGAGGTGGAATAAGCTATTTAACAAAGAGTAGGTATGTTTTGGTCACAAGGAGACATTAGAACCAGGAGGTATTTTTAGCTATTGTAAATTAATTAGGAAGGAGAAAGTAAAGGTTGCTAGATGTTACAATTTTCCGAATCTAAATGGTCAAATCTTCCCTGTTTCAAAGAAATTGGTTGCTTATTATAGTTCTTTTGAAGTATCAAACATGTCAAGACTAGAGCTTTCCGTTTGAGTTGTTTCCTCTGTAGTTATATTCTCTTCTCCTGACGAACAAGTCAATATATCATAATTTGAACACTGGAATACTTGGTGTCCAAAAGTAACCATCATTTCACCGGTGATGGCATTTATTGGCCCTGGTAGTTTTTGTTGCCCAAGTTTACACCGTCCAACATGATAAGCCTCATTTCCTAGTTCTCCGATCCATCTAACTTCGAGAACGCTTCCAGTTGGGATTTCCTTTCCCTTAGAAGTCGATTTCCAACTTAATTTAGCGTTCCCGGGATTCGTCAACAATCTGTAGTTTGTGAAAACATGTCCCAGGGATGAAGCCTCAGTGTTGTTGTAGGGAATCCAACATTCGGATTTAGAAGAAGATGGAAATATCGCCTTTCCCATAAAAAGCTGGTCACCCACAAAAGTCGCGCAGACGTACAACTTCTCCCGCTTCGACCCGATTCCTGCTTCTACCAAATTATCAGTGGAATTTATTTCACTCTTCGATTTGAGCTCAAGTGACAAGCAACTCGGGTCGGTTGGAGTCTCGGTGTATTGTGGTTGTGCCCGTTTCCACATACTCAAATTCTCCGCAGGTACCTGAAATAACAAATACAGATGAACGAAGATTAGCATGTGAAATAGGTTTAATTGCTTGTGAGTTATTTTAAAATCCATGGTAGTCAATGTATTAATGCTGCCAGTTTTTAATTGTTCCTTCACAATGGATGTGCCGACTTATACTGGTAATAAATATAAATGTACCTCATTCGAATCTGATGTTGTAGATTCCACCACTTTCGGTTGTTGGGTACAAACTTCTCCAGCGGTATCGCGCATGCGTTCAACTTCTTCAAAAAACCCAAGGAGTGTCTGAAATGCCCGATTTCACAATTTTAAATGCTACAAGGTTTCAAATAAGCACATAACGGAGACACTATCAGATTCCATTCCATTTACGATTATCTAAAGCAATTATGTACTAAACGATCGTCAGATAAATTCAAATTGAGTATTTAATTTTAAGTAAAGGATTTCTATGACCCAAACATTAAAAAGACAAAATGCTGTCAAAAAACTGAATCAAGAATATTAGAATATTTTATAAACAATAAATTTATACTTTACCGTTAGTTTTTGCTCCAAGGAAGATGTTTGATTTTTGGTTAAATGATTTAGGAGTCTGTCTAGCTTTGAATTTGTCATCCTCAATTCTTGACTAAAGACTTCAGATTGACCTGCAAAGGCGCTTTCAATCTCTAAAAGCCTATTGTTGAATTCTTGATTGAAAGAGTCTGAGAGATTCTGAACTGAGATTCCCACTTCCAGGCCAATCTGTGCAATCTTATGGATAGCAGAGTTTTGAATCTTTTCAAAGACAAATGCCATCTGAAAAATATCAGCAAAAAATATTTATTTCACAAATTAAAGTTTTCTCTTTGACCTGAATTTTCAAAACCTTACCTCCGACTTTAAAAAATACCGGGTTTCGTTGTTTTGTTCAGTAGTGTAATCCGTAGATTCCACATCCCCTGGAGGAACTACCTTACCCTACAAGAAATACAAATTATGAAGATTATTTTTACTTGCCCTTTCAACAAATTTCATGAGTTTTTAAATATGACAGCATCAAGAAAGAGGAAACATTATCTTGGTTTCTTTTTACAGCATATTTCAACGAATTTGATATCATCGGCTCATTTTTCTCCGAAATCCTAATCAAAATGAGATAACTATTTGCAGCTGCATTGAGATTATCTCGATAGCTTTTAGCCAGAATTGCTGCACATGACGCATCCAAATTCAATGAATTCATTTGCTTTAAGCAGTTTATTTGATCTTATCTTATCTTATACTTTGAACACGAGTGAAGGTTGAGGTGAATACCAGTTGACCTCACTTAGGTTTTAGCTTTTATATTTGTCAAACTGGAATGAATGGAATTACTTGCCTATTCCTTATCTTATTCCTCGTAACTGGGACAAACACTTTTTCTATTTCTGCGTAAGCCTCAAACCTTTCCGTGAATATCTAATGCTTGCAAAGGCATATAATTGAATCTTATTTCGTATGTGGTTTAATCAGTTTCCTAAAATTATTTTGAAAGTAGATTCCTATGCATATCACATAGTCCAACTAGACGTAGCAAGACGGGGTTCAAAATATTATAGAAGATGCTATTATATCGTAGTTGAGAACTTCACAATTTAATTGAATAAAATTATGCAACCGAAAATTAGCTAAACTCAATTGTTGTAATCAATCAGTTCACAATTGGTTGCTGCGTGAAGATGGTTTAAATTCAAGGTACATTAAACGCATAAATTGCCTTCAAAAACGTAAAATGTGTCAGTGAAAGCATAAATTCCTAATTTAGAAGAAACTTCGCGGGTAATCAGATTATATTGAATTGTGCTTATTGCGGAAAACAACCCATTCGAACCTACTTAAGTGAAGGATATGAATTTATGTTGATACGGTCATTAATAAATTAAAGGTCAATTATAATGAGTATGTCACACATGTCATGAAAATAGCTTAATATCTCACAACACTTCAATTATTCCTAATTTCTGCGAATTCAATTATGGTGAATAATTATGTGAGTACAAGTGGATCGTGCCTTTTAAGATCGAATTCGTGTTAAGCAAGAAATAAATTAAAGGTTTTGTTTTACAACTTACCGTATAAGTTTGGGGCAGTGGCGGCAACGCACTTGATTTGGCCTTCTCCGTGTTGGTTAAAGACCGCTTTTGACTGACTGGCAAATTTCCAAACAGTCTGTCTATTTTGGAATCAATTGTGCTGAACTTCTGGTTGAATGATTCTGACATAATTTGTAGTAACTGTTCCGTCTTTGTCATAAATTTTTCATCCAAGGACTCGTACAAATTTGCAAACAAGGAACTCATCTAGAATATAGAAAATAAATCATACTTTTTAGCATTTAACTATTTTTCCACAGGAGGAAAGCGTATTCCTTACCTCAAACTTAAAAGCTTCTCGAGTCTCTCTACTCTGCTCCAAAATAAACTGTCTAGTCCCCTCGCCCAATTGAACTCCATTGTCCTGCACACAAAGAATACTAATTAAGAGAACTTCTTATTTTTGCAATGAAAAAAATTACCAATGAAGCAGACTTTGCTTCTACTGCAACGAATGCGATCAAAATTGAGACACTGAGTGAGAACTGCATCTTGCTGAAAATGTAAAACCGAACTGATGCTTCTATAATTCACAAGTCAGTGAATATATATTAAAAAGTAACTGCAAAAAATCTACACCGTAAGAAGAAAGAACAGCTTAGCAAGAAATACTTTTACAGATGAATCTGATTCAATGAACATGACATCATCGGTTGGTTTTCACCGTAATAGTCTTAAGGAACTGAGATATACTTTTCCAGCTAACTATGCGTCGAACGTTTATCATGAATGCATGTCAAATCTGATTTGTCACAATTCGTTTACTAGAAATTCTGTACGTATACGTGTGATGCATGAGGGTATGGCAGATGTGAATGCCGCTTGACGTCATTTGACTTATCTGCTTGTCGAAGTGGAATGAAAGGACTTAGTGTTAAGAAGGTGCTTTTACTTCTCTACTAAGATAAAACTATTCCATTACTGGGAAATTTACAGCTTTTTATTTGAAGGTCGGTTTAATAACAAAACGTTGGATTAACTTTTACTTCCCTGATTACAGATAACGTGTTGTCCTTGCTAAATAATGCCTCAATTATAGGCTCTAAGAAGCATTTGAATGATTCCATATTTATTCAAGTTCGGTTCCTAGCCAAAAAAGGGTTAAATTGATAGAACCAAATAAAGTTGGTGTAAGCAACTCAAAATCATAGCCTTATAAATATTTTTTTAAATTATAATTTTTGGTTTCAACACATGATTTTCGAAAATACATGGCTCGACACGTAAATTTTTTGAATTTGTTATAATAATATTTACTTAAATTAGTCACATGAGAGTGAGGTAAAAACTTAAGCTGCACGCGTGTATATCCTTACAGCAGTGAGCAAGAAGGATTAAATGAACTCTACTTATTAATAAAATTGGTTTTCTGTATGCTGTGAAAGTTCTTTTTAGAAGGCTAGTTACCATCATTTTTGTGTGGGCATGACATTGGTCCTAAAATCGTGAAAATGGACTTGCGCAAGTTTATCTCCCTGAAATGAGACAATATTTTTGTGCATTGTGAAAGTCACAATATGTCTTGTGAAGGTCAAAGGAGTAGTTCAGATATAAGAGCAAAGGTAAAATATTTCGATATTATGTTGATTCCCGTATGGATTCCTATTCAAAATAAAACCAAATATGTATACTATAAATAGTGCAACCTTTATCTACGTCTGAAACTAATGTCACACGCTTTCTAACAATTGCTGATCCAATGCAAATTAAACTGGTTAGACAAGGCCCCAATTAAGAATGGAATATAAAGCAAAACCCTAGATCAATATGGTTCGTGGGGAATAAAATATTTACAACAAGGAAGGAATGTTGCACTCATGTTGGCTTTTCCAGCTCCTTTATTTTAGAATCACGACAATTAACACATCTCTGGCTTTATTCTTCACCATTTGTTTAGTCTCTGAGTGTATTCTTAACCATTGTCACCATTATTTACGCAAGCTTGTGTCAGAAGATGCATTCAAGATCCTCTTTGTACTCGTTTAAGCTGTACTCTTACTTACAGGCGCTTTAAATCGCCTGCCCTCTAAAGTGGTCCCGACGATTGGGAACATGGTACATTGTGAAGTCGAATTTAATCGCAAAAATCTGGTATTTGTTGTTGCTTCTCTGCTGGGAACCCACAGGGCTCGGTTCCGTTTATGTTTCCACGATTATTTCTCACTTCTCGTACTCTGTTAACGCTTCGAACACAAAACCAGAATCTGCTTCACAAACTCACACAAAATTTCTAGCAACTGCGGGAATTTTCGTGTTAACTTCCATCGGGATATGCTTCGTTTTGTGCCTGCTCACATACAGAAGAGAATTGGTTTTTAGCTTCAATCAAACCAAGACATATGCAGACTTGTTGTCATTAAGTAAATCAATTCAGATTACGACATTAAACTTCTTCTAGAACTTCAATTTGTAACAATTGTTTTTTTAAATTTCAGAATGCCCCATTCGCTCATTAAGGGGTTTTTTTGTCAACAAGACTGCAGTACTATTGATGGTTTGCAATATTTACGGCTTTATGTGTATTCCACACATCGCTGCTGCACTGATTGTGTTCTCCGAACTGGACCCGATATTTCATGTGATTACCGAATCCAAGGTTTACAGGTTAATTGTGGTTTGGCTGGGGTTTTTGGAAATTTGCAGAATGATTGTCCTATGGGCTCACATTATGATTATGCCTACAGAAATGCTGAACTATTCTGTAAACCTGATAATTCGGTATACAAGCTCAACTAAAGATTATCGAGAGGCAACCAATTTGTACATTCCTCTGCAGCTGTTAGCTCAGATTACTGTCCCTGCAATAAGTCTAGTTAGCCTGGTAATCTTAATCGTAGGAGCGATTATAATTATTATACTTAACTTTGTCTTAATTAGGTTTTTTAGTGCTATTCCTTTATATCTCAGTTTGCTCATCCCTATTGCTTCATGTACAGTATTTAGTGCAACATATGTTGGCATTGCTGACATTGCTGCTGCACACACCAACTCATTACTAACAATTAAGAAGTGGTCAAATTTCGAAAAATATAGGAAAGTGACAAGGAAAAGGGCCGTCGCGTTGCGTCCTGTTGAATACTATATTGGAGCTGGGGAATCTAAATTCCAAACTGTAAACAGGTCAATGCTAGTTGGTTATGCAGTGGCAATTATTGATCACACAATTACATGTCTCTTGGCGGTTCCGTAATCGTGTTCCGTGTTTTGAAAATATGACCTTTACAAGCTGTTTTGCTGGTATGCAATCTCGTCACTCACCCAGCAATTAACTAAAATATCGACTTGTCGCAGCGTGAGTGAGCAATTAGTGTTCTCACTAGACATATATTTTAAATGTGTGCATTTCGCAAATTCGGAAAGTCATTAGCTTAGATTAGAATTTTAACTTACAAAATAATTGAGCCCCAACTGACGTGTATCTCTTATGTCCCTTCTGAATGAAATCGAAAATATTTTCTTTTACTGTGCAAGGCTTTAAAATGCTACTTCATCAGCATATATGTAACCTATCAGTAGTTTGGTTTTATTTCTTCTTCTACTCCGAGAGGGTTTTGGCAAATATAAAAATTAATTAACACACAAAATTCCCCTACTAGGAATTATTTGTTGACAGGCGTAAAACGTAATGTCACTCATTTATGAATTCATTTATAACGATGGTGATAATCCCATTCACGTGTATTTTCTATTTTTCATTGCCAGGAATATTTCTGATTGTTCATCAGTTATCAAAGAAATGCGAATTATAAATTCGTGTGTTTCAATTGAAATAACCTTTAATATTTCATATATGATATTAACAAACGACGGTTTGTGATATATTTTAACTCTAGTAACGTTATTTTTAAGGAACTATAGCTATTGGAAAGTCCACTTTACATAGAAGTCAACCTTAATGCACATTAATATTTCGTACTGCAAGCACATTATTATTTCCCCAGCCTGAGGAATCGTGAGTTCACCTGTGCGCTCACTTACTGTACCAGAAATGAGTTGCTGACCGTGCTTACATCTTCCATTAAAACAGCGGTCACCCGCGATCCAGCCTCTTACTGCAACGCTACCGCGTGGAATTCCCTCTCGCTTAGAACTCAACTTCCAAGAAATTGTAGCATTTTCAGGATTCGTCAAAATTTGGTACTCGTCTGATTGTGAGTCAGATCCTGATGACCTGGCTTCCCTTTTTTGATACGAAATCCAACAACCAGGTGGATCCAATGAGGCTTTCCCGATCAAATTTTTCTGCAAATAAGTAAAGAATGGTAAGTGCCTACAATCTCTCTGCCTTTTATACAGCTCACTGTATTTTAGCCAGTAAGATCACAATTCACCAATGCTAATAACTGCGCGATTTTGTCATTCTTAGAAAATAAGGAGCGAACAAAGGCTTCGACTCAAATAACTCACAAATGTGTCAGTGGAATTCATCTCAAAACAAATGGATACAGCATACGTGACATATTCTTTTGATTTGTGGCAAGTTGGGAATTATAGATGGAATTCAGTATGATCAATGATCTATAGAATTCTGTGAAAGCCATGAATTTAAACGATCCTTCAAATCGTTAAGAACAATTATCCAGAAACAAAAGTAGCACAGGATGATGAGATCACCTCCCTTTTACATTAGAACTAAAGGCCTTGTCTTGTTTTTCCACTCCTTTAGTAATGGTGTTAAACCTCGTCGATTGACAGTCTCGCATATTATGAGTCACAAACTATAGAAGCAATTTTTTTTATCGTTGCATAAATAACCTTTCGTTTCTGTTGCTGTTCAATTCGAGTGACAAGAATAATCGAGTTAAGTAGATTAACTAATTTAAATGTGACTGCTTGTATGACAACTTCAGTTCACGCTCTTTGTCATGTCATCAGCCATGCATCTGGCTGGTATTGGTTAAAATCTATTCTGGAGAAAAGCGCATCTTAGGTGAACCAAAAATCCGGGCACTTAGAAAATCATGAAATAAAATTTGCATTCTAAGCACCAGTACTCGCTAGTACCCTTCTTCGTCTTAGCATTTTAGTGCCGAGCGTTTAAGCAGGCCAATGTGTGTTGTTATTTCTTAATTTTAGCTATTGAAAAAAATGTGTATCCTTATACCCAGTAAACGGACGTATGAAAGAATGTGAAAATGCAGTGTAACATTATTTCGATGAATGGCAATTTTATTGAGTTACTAAGTACATAAAAGTTTGTAAACATTGTTTTGTTATTACTTCTATGTATTCGTTTTTATTACTTCTTTGTATACATTTTTTTTCTTCATATTTTGGAAGAAATATTGTCTTGTGAGTTTAATGAAATATGGAAGTAAAGTTTTATCCAACTTTGAGTCGAAAAATGCAGTGAAAATGTGGTTTGTGTTTCTAACTATTCTCTCTACTGTGAGAACACTTGCGGCAGAAGATATTCCTTTCAAGAAGGTTGCAGGTGTGTTCCTGGAAGAAGTTAGGAGGCCAGACACCCTATATGAGACGGAAACTCCAGTGCTGTTCCAGTTTGAACTCCCCAAACTCTCCATGGAAAATGGAACTTTGAACTGCATGCAGTGAATTTATTTGTTGATTGTAGTTGTTCGATCCCCAATGTTCTAGTGGAGGAACGATAATCAAATATATTGATATTACGCTTAAAATTTAAAACAATATGTACGAAGGCACTGACCACCCAACAAAAATCCGCCGATAAATATCATCGCTCCTACAACTGACGTCTGGTCCGCGTTGTTCCTCCTCATCGTATTTCATCTAGGAGGTTTGACGTAAACAAATCCATACTATGAACTTCTTTCAGCGTGTTACAATCCAGTTTACTGAAAGAACAGTTCCAAGTTTCATTTTCCATGGAGAGCTTAGGGATTTCAAACTGGAACAGCACTGGAGTTTCCGTCTCATATAAGGTGTCTGGCCTCCTTACATCTTCCAGGAACACACCTGCAACCTTCTTGAAGGGAATTTCTTCTGCCGCAAGTATTCTTACAGTGGAGAGAATAGATAGAAACACCAGCCACGTTTTCACTGCCTTTTTCCACTTATAGTTGGATAAAACTTTACTTCCAGATTTCATTAAACTCACAAGGCAGTATTTCGTCCAAAGTATAAGGAAAGAAACTGTGTACAGAGAAGTAATAAAAACGAATGCATAGAAGTAATAACAAACCCATGTTTATAAATTTTTAAGTACTCAGTAACTCAATAAAATTGCCATTCATTGAAATAATGTTACATTCCCTTTTTACATTCATTCATAAGTCCGTTTGCTGGGTATAAAGTATTCGTATTTTTTTCAATAGCTGAAATTAAGAAATAGACTCGGCACTAAAAGGCTACGACGAAGAAGGGTACTAGTGAGTGCTGGTGGTTAGAATGCAAAGATATCTGGCTGGTATTAGTTAAAAGATAACAATAGCTGTAAATGAATTAGTGTACAAAGCAAAGCCTGTTCACGCTTCTGTGCTGATTTAGTGTTCAGTGCTTTGAAACTAATTGTAAGAGCAATAATAATAATAGTAGTAGTTCGTGTAATGCACTTCTTTATAAAACAAATATCCATTCAGCCCAACAGCCTGATAAATGACATGCAATTGGACCTTCCCTGCTTAAAGTACATACCCAAAATATTCCCACTTACATCTCCCTACACAATTAATCTCTCAACACCTATATCGTAGCACTCATTGGTAATTTAAGTCAAATTACAAAGGAAAGAACTCAAGTTCAGAAATGTTCGGAACTTAATTTCAATATCCACATTGGTGCTACAAATTGAAATCTTACGGACTCGTAATTTTGATTTCGTATTTGATGAAGGTTACCTACGCTTTTCAACTTGGTCCCACCGGTCCGATGGTATGGGCTCAATTTCTTCATCAGAAGGTCCGAATTTGATCCCATCTTCAAGAACGGTTTTATTTAAATTTCACATTTAAATTCGAAAGCAAGGCACACAAGGTCTGTCGGTTCAAAATTATTCTCTTGTTTGAATAGGACAAATGCAATAGATACTGGCCTTACACCCTTAAGTAAACTTGTAATTACTTAGAGAAAATAGGCAGTTCAAACAGATACATGAAGAGATAATATATACAAATAGACCCAAAATGGAAACAATCTCCAGCTACAATTAAGAGTGAAATTAGCAATATTTTGTCTTTGAGTGCAAGAGAAGAAGTTAATTTGGACGAAATTTGACGTCACCACGTGATAAGGTTTGTCTTGGATGTTTCATTTTGTATGGAGTAGAACTTATGAATTTGTATCTCTTCTGAATGATACGGGTATTTCCTTTCACTGTAAAACCACTTTCGCTCTTAAACAAGATTGATTTCCCAGTAGCATTACCATCAGGCCTTATGCTTGCATTATTTTCGGTAATAGCTAGGGATTTTATTAAAAAGAAAAATGTGAAATTCCAAATGAAGGTTCTTTCTTGCCGAAGGTAGCAAATTAAATATTTTTTTATTTGAAATGATGCCGGAAACTTCGTAAATGTTTGCTTACAACAAAATAATCCTTTCGTGTCTATAATTTTATGCGTTTTAATTGAATTAAACTTTAATTTTACAAAAAACGACCCAACACAACACAGTTGCCAATATATTTCTACTCCAGTGACAAAAAATTGAAGTGAATCTGAATTATAACCATAGGAATTTGAGTAAGCTTGGAAATCTGCTTTACATACGAATGATTCTTAGT
>JAQGAC010001600.1:0-13203 GCA_034696585.1 Isotomurus maculatus | reverse complement strand
AATCTGCAGATGGGATTTCTCTCTGGAAACCGAGAAAGGGGAGAAAGAAAGCAGATTGACCCATAAATGGCTTCTCTGGCTCAGTTTAGAATGCGACAAAAAGCCATCTTCCTCCTCAGACGTCCACATGAGGAAGCCATAAAAGAGAAACTCATGGCTTATCGCAACTCTCAATCATTTCCTATCTTCTATCTTTAAGTTTCCAGGTTCATCAAAAACTACTAAATTCACAAGTCATCCGCTTATTATATTCTACACAAGGACGTAAGTTAACTCGCCTTCACACATTCATCGTTTCATGTTTCTCCACTTTTAAAACATTTGTAGACAGAAACGGGATAGCCACAGTTTATGCCTGTTTTTCTTAGATTATTCTGCGCTAGCGTAAATATTTAAATCTCAATGGGTAAAACATGCAACGAATGTCTCGAGTTCCACGAAACGAAATATTTATGCTACTCTGAGAAACTGTTACTTTGTGTCCATCCACAAAAGCTGTGCTGAGGAAGCAATAAAATATTCCACTGTTGCTAAATGTCATTTTGTGGCTTGTGTCCATCTACTTGTGAAAATAATTGATGAGTGATTCAAGTTAAATATAAATTACACTCTCTATAGTTGCCCTTGGTCGGATTGAGATGTATTCCTGTGTAATATGTTTCGTCCTACGTAACCTAAAATGCCATTTGGTTTGTCCTTTACAGCGAAGCACGAAGTAGATTGTTATGTGTCATGAAACAGCAGGATATACTTAATATGTTCACTAGAAGCATGGTTCAGTAGAAAAATAACAAAGTGTAACAAGAGATCGTCAAAAACTCTACAAACTTTTTATTCGCATGGACTGTTTCTTTATCCAACCATCACAAAAACCAGAATAATAAAAGAGGGAGCAGGTAAGCTGAGAGAATTGAAAGGTCTTTTTATATTTTTTCACATTTTATACGCTTGGGAAACATGAAACACATAACGATGCATGTTACGTTTATTCGCTCATTATTTCTTCATCCGACTTTGGGAAGTCCAGCAACAATTCCACCTTCGATTCCACCTTCATTAGAGCCCCTCAAAATCTTGAAAAATCCACCATCTCCCCAGTCGTAGTTCCAGGAGTTTGCGACAAGCCAGTAAGAAGTTCCATTCTCCACGCCCCAGCCTAAGATTTTGACAGCGTGTCCTCCAAGTCGTAATCCATGAACATGGTGATAAACCCCTGGATTCGTGGAAAACGTGGTTTTCACATTTCAGTCATAAAAAATGTTTCGGTGAATAATGTATGCGTGTATTATGGTGGGCGATTCAGCATAATACACTACTTAACGTGTCACGGCCACTCGAGTGGATTTACATACCTGATTTGTACAGTAAGAAATCATCATAGACCATCATTGCAGCCTCGACAGGGCCATTTTTCATAATTTCCGTCTGGATTTGCTGGACGTCTCTGGAGATACTGTAGGACTTCGCTCCATAGTGTAAATCCTGAGTGTAAGGAGTGGAATACGAGGATTCGCACTGTTTCACACATTTGGGAGTTTTTCCATTGGTACAATTAGGACGGCTTCCAGGAACATGATGTTCACAGGGAGCAATCTCATACGGTTGACATCCCTGAGTAAACACGAAAGTTGTTGGTACAAATCAAATTCAAGCCACAAAACAAGGGACGCTCTTTTGCGTAAAATTAGCAATCATCGCAAGACGTACGTCATTGGAGCTGTACGGTCCACCAGAGACGATTCCATGGGAGACCCAATATCTCCACGCACTGCTGGGGAAGCCTCCGTTGCACCCAAAGCCGCAGAGAGATAGAATTCCACAACAAGCGACCAAGTTGTCTGCTGAAAATCTAAATTTACTGCTGCCCTTGGTGGCCACGCAAAGTCTATCTGTCATAGCTTCCGTTGCTGCAAATGCCTGGGAACAATGAATGACATGGATCACATCGAATAATGGGGAGTATATATTATCTCCCCTCGAACGGAACTCAACTTCTCATGGCGAGTCGTGAACAGCATGGAAATGAAGTTATTCGCGTATAACTCACCCAACAAGAGCCACACGAGCCCTGATCTCTGATTTCTTGAAGGGAAGGACAGTACGGCCACTTCTGACGACCATCAAACTCGTCCGGAATGACGAGGCCACTCAAATTGTGACGTTCCTCGGGGAGTCGTACCTTTTTGGGTTCCTTCAGAGCCCCCATGAGTCCTTTGAAGTAGTTCATGTCCATGTCAGGATGAAAGTTCCTTCCAGCCTTTATATACATATGTCACTGTCAATGATATACGACTCAGCTTTTTCTCATTTGTACCTTTCCCTACACTCCCATGACTTTTCTCGCCTGGAGACACTTACATAGGCACTGTATGAATTTATGAATAATTTTACCTTCCACTTTGGCTGAATGTAGTTGTTAATGTGATCAATCATTTCATATGAAAGTGGGTGAAAGTCCACTTCTTTGATTTCATCGTGACGGAGCAGAGCACTGCTTGAGTGCACTACAGTCAACAGCACGACAATCCACTTTACTTTCATCTTTCTCCTTAGAAGAACCTTTAAACACAAGAACTGAATTAATTAATTTGTCTGTCAATTCTTTGATAAGCTTAGTGGGGACTAAAAATTGAAATTATTACAGCTGATGAGTCCTGCCTGAAGATGCCTGGAGCGAAAAGCAGAATACACAGAGACTGATGACAGTAGTCACAGTTGAATTGTAAGTGTGAACTCGCGGATGTTGGGATGTTGGGAACTGTCTACAAACGCCCACCGTAAATATACAAATATGCACTTTGCTTCAAGAAACAACACTAGAGTGGCTTCATCAGAAGCAACGCAGTACTCATTATTCATCCAGCCAAAAAATGCTTCACTTCAGATTGTGTGGGAATGGATTCATGTTTGATGATGATGGTTGAGAGTGAGTTAGTGATATACTTACATGCTAAGTTACAAATGAACTAGTAGTGTAGGGTTCATCATCTCCACTTTACACCACAGACTTAGCCAAAAACCACTACGTAATATTGGTAAAGTAGCGTATTATGGAGTGTTGCTGGATGGAGGGGCTAAGATATGAGAACCAAGAAAGCAAATATTTATCATGTCGAATGGCCGGTTGCTGAGATTCATATTTTGTGTGTTTACTTGTCAAATGTCACAAAATGTGGAGGATACACGAAGTCGTAGTCTTCGTCTGGTATACTTGAGTTAATGAAAGAATCTGTTGTGCGAAAGATTGTGTGGAATGAACTTTTGGTAGTTTCGGTTGTTGTGAAAGAGTTGAGAGATTGGGAATGGAGAGATGTTTTGCCATAATCGGTTATTTTTGTAGGAGATGGTGTGATGGGAAGTTGGGAGTTGGGATGAGCGAAGTGGTGATTGAAATATTGTGGGTCAGTAAACCTTTAATCTTTCACCCATCCCGAATGGTTATCTGAGGTTAAATTTGTTCTACACACTTGTACTTACTTATTGTGTGGATTTAGTGAATAGCCGATGATAGGGTAGAATGGTGGAAAAGTAATCGTCAAATTTCCTTTGTGTCATCTCGTCCGTCTTGTCTTGTAATTGATGGTGGGAGGAGGAAGAGATTAGATTGGGATTGTATTATGTCTCGGGCATTATGGTGCCACGGGGTCTAATGGATGATGAGGCAAACTTCTCTTCCGAGACTCATTCATCATCTCCAATGTCACGGAGACTTCCTTCCTCAAATACAAATGGAACATTTACACACACTTTCTCCAATCCTTTCTCCTCCCGTCCTTTCCTTCCTCAGCTATCAATTCGATTAATCAAGTTTACGCTAAACAATTCTCTCTAAATGCCCCTCGGTACACTAACTTTACTCTCTCCTGTGCAATTCAATTTGCCCTAAGAGAAATATACTGCGAATCCACGCCGTGCACAAGAATAAAGGCTAACTCATCTTGCCTTACGTACTTCCATCGAAAATCAACTTTTTGTCATAGTGGAGAAGGAAAGTGAGACAGAGAAGGTGTCGCTATCACTTAGGCAGCAGTTCGTGTGAAATCGATTCCACTTGTGGAGGAAAAGTGTGTCTAATAGATGAATTGCTAGACGCGATCGAAAGTGTAGAAATCACTTGAACATCGGCGACTACCTAGACGTCTTAATTAATTCAAAGTGTAGATTTGAGCAAGCGATTGAACATTTAACGAAGAGAAAGAGCCTTTTCATCATGATTTTAATCTAATTTGGTTCTTCAACGTACCAATCACGAATTCACGAATGTTAATGTGAGAAATGTCCTAAGAGGGAGAGACAGAAACCGGCATGAGCACAAAGGCCATCCACACAGAGGAAGTCTTCTAATTGGATTGAAATGGTAGATGAAAGCGAATGTTAATTTAGGAAGCGAATGGATGACACAAAGACATTGTAGAGTACCACTCCGGTGTATGTGTGAGTGTGTGTGTCTTGTGTTCGTAGGTTCTGGGATATCTTAATCAATTTATGTCAAAAGTGAGTATTTCCTTGGGAAAATACTTTCGAGTCAATCTAATTTTCTTGGGCAAAAGCGAGAAGAGAGTTCGTGAGAAAACAAAGTGGATGGAGAAATAAAGTTATGTTAACCGAGTCAGAAGGATAGCGAGAGAAGTGTTGTTCCATTTGGGACCCGTCCTGTCGACTTCAACTTGACAATACTTTATTGTTCTCGCACAAGGAGAGGAAATTGAGATCACATGAAACCAATCTCAAGAGGGTTAACCCCAACTGACCCCAATCTGGAAGGCTAATATTGGAAATGTCCACATTCACGCTCACACTTTCCTCATGAGCTTACTAAATTGGTGTTTCATTGCTCTCGGCAAACTTTGTTTGGGCTGCTTTCTCCCAGTTGCACCTGGGAAATAAACTGATTGCTCGCCCGGAGTCGTAAGTCCACTGGAGGAATCTTCGGAGAAAGCTAACTCTCCCTCTCTCTCTGTTCTGTGTGTTTGTGTTGGTAGTTGGTACGGGTTCAAAATCACATTTATTGAAAGGCTACCCGTTAAGATAAGACAAGGACGGAGGGGACAGGCGTAGGAACATAAGGTGACGTGTGAAGAATTACGCGTGTCAGGCTTGACACCTGAATGAATTGAGTTGAGGCAAATTGCTCGGCCAGCTTTTGTGTGTTCTCTTCTCCCCACCAAGAAGTGCTGCAAACTTACTTACTGGGCATTTTGTTCATGAGAAACCCAAAGCTTTCAAGCTTTCACGAAGATGAAACTTTTCCCGTGTTCTAATCCGTGTTACTTCCGTTCTCTTTTGAATTCTGAGCAAACTACTAGACCAGAAGGTGGTTTGGCTCAACAGATCACGTTCTTTGATTCTTACCCAGCGAAACCGTTGTCTTTCATTCAATCAATATGCACGCAACCATGTATTCCAATCACACGCTCCGTGGGTTTTTATTTAAGCAGTCCATGTTCTTTTGAACATTACTAATTGGGCACCCGAATAGATATTGTGTCGCGAGAGAAACCTTTTCTAGAGCATTTGAAGCTAAGAATCTAAGGAGTTTCGGGGTTCATGACGTTTAGCTCCAGCCGAAATGAAATAGTAATGTTTGATGAGTGAGCCCTAAGGCTCTATATGGCTCTAAAATCTAGTGTAATAAATTGCGAAAAGTATTTACGGATAGACAATAGATTACATAATTGACACGCAAGACGCAAGCCAAATCAAGAGCCAATTGTAATACCTTTATTTCCATACGATACGAACAACAAAGGTTGGTAGTTTGTGCTAAAAGTGTTTAGATTGTGAGGAAGAATAACTTAATACACAATATGCGTGTGTGGGAAGCGTACCTACCGAATATTTTATGACTTGGTCTTCTGGAGAATTCCCACATTCCCGGAGCACAAGTAAAAGTTTTCTTCTTCCGTCGAGTAATAAAAGTCTTGCCACACACCACCATCACCATTCCTTGGCCTGTTTCCTCCGAATCGGGAACACACTATGGAGTATATTCTACGCAGAGAGTATGGCAATACCATAAATTTCCATACTGAAGCCTCTTGTCTGTCCAGACAACGTTCAATGGTTCTCAAGAAGCAGTATAAACACTTCGATCCTCCTTTGCTTCTCACGGAACACGATTTCCTCAAATTGAAATTTCCAATAGCTCACCATCTCCATTGTACTGAAATACATCTCACTTGTGTCCTATTTTAGAGTTGCTTTTTTCATAAAAATATGCTCATAAATCACAACGACTAGAGAAGATGAGAAAGAAAAATACTAGAATACCTCTCGAAACTATCCACTTTACAAGGATATGATGACTTATTATGATTACACGGAGGGATTTCTTAGACCTCAATAACTTTAGAGTAAAGTCAGCGTTTCCCCAGTTAAAGTGAAGAGTTCATTGCAAACAGTGTACAACTTAAGTTGAGATAGGACATATTGTTTCCGATTAAAAAAAAGGAAAACGCTTCATGTAAGTAAAGCAAGTCGTTAGTGTTTTGGAGAAAGATAATGGTCCCCCAATGTCCACTAAAAGAGATCATAAACCATTATAAAAACGACGACCAAATGGGTTCCTCCACATTAGACCCGATGTAATCTCTGCCTGGCTTTCTCTGCTTCGTCTCCGAATTGTATAAAACTTGTCTACTAACGTTGCTGATGGGACGACTGTTATTACTCTTATTACGCTTTATGCATTCTTGGATTGAATATAAGGAGAGACATGCAATCCTTTCTCAAGGTTGATTCATTCTGGGACATCTTCCAGCTCAACTAATAGGGACAGAGGCGATGGAAATACGTGTTTGTAATGTCAATAGACCAATAAAACACACACGTTGCGTTATAGAACTTTCCTTTAATCTTTCGCCATTTATTTAGGTACTTAAAACTTTAGGTACATGTTTGTTTGCGATTAAATAAGAGTTTCTTTGAGAGAAGAAGCCTTTCGAGTGTATTTGTTTTTGTAGGGCAAAACACACAACACATAAAGCATATTATGCGATTTAACATTAAGATATAGAAAAAAAGTTGTGCATACAAAGCACAATAACGTGGAGAAATTTATTTCCGTGACAGACTTTTGCGAAGTCACTATAAACTTCCTTGTTTTTCCGGAATCGTGCAACAAGAGAAAGTTCTCTTGTGTACAGCAATAAAAGTTGTGCTCTGTGGAGTTGATTCCTCCAAACTCAAGTGCAAACACAGTTGTTCAATTGCAGAGCCTGGAGTTTGGACTAGCTGAGCCTTTTAAGTACACACTACTATTGTTCTGTCACACTTCTTAAGTGTTTAGTTAAATAAAGAGAGAGACTCTGTTTATTCCTTGTGATATCGCACAAAGCTCATCGAACACGGAAAGTAGAAGAAGTAATTTAAATCTTAAACAACTATGAAGACACAAGCTCCGGGAAACGTAACGTGAATGCAAAGAGATTTCTCTGTGAGATATGCGGTGTTTGTACATCGAGAAGAATCCACAAGAACGCACGAATGTCATGCAGGATTCAGATTTTCACATCTTAGAGGCTGAGGAAGACAATTTAGCTTGGGCGTATATGGGAAGAAGCTTTCTTAAATCCAAATGCGTCCCCACTGACCGCTGTAAACAATGATTAACCATTAGAGCATTATATCCCAACAATCTAATCTGCTTTATTTTCCTCGTCTTCAACGTCCTGGGACTTTCTCCAGAGTTCCTTCCGAGTTGTTTGGATCTCGTCGTCTTCCTCGACCTCCTTTCCCCGTTCGTCCAGAAGAGTTCCATTGATATCCCGAATGGTCACAAGCTCTTTAGTTTTGGTGGTGGATTTAACGCTGAGGATGGTTTCTAATTCGACGGGGTTCTTGCAGACACCAGCTCTGAGGAGAATGTTATTTAGCAACTCTATGGGAGGGACAAGGCCAGCCATAAGGGCTTCTTTTATCCTCGACCCTTCGTCTCCCTGCAGGGCGACGGGGAATCCGTTGATAAGCAGCTTCTCTTCTCTTTCTCCAGTAACTTTCTTCTCACACTCAAGGACCTTCACTTCCTTCCCTGTTACCGCTTCAATCTTCATTTTGATCTCTTCATCGTCCAGTGGAGGCATGAAATCCATATCTGGTGAATGTGGAATCACTATGATGGAAATAGGAATATTGTCTGGAAGAGAAAATACATTGTGCTAAGCTTGTAGGATTGAACTTTCAGGAGAAAGTTTTCTTTCTCACACATACTTTCATTTTATTACATGGTTGTGGTTTGGTTGGGAGACTTCTGAAGAGAAAGGATTTTGTTATCAAAAGATCTGCGAGTTTCTAGACAATCGAGATTGGATTTCTCAAATGATATTATGATGTCTCCATCATCAAAAATCTTTCTATTTAAATGCAAATCTGGGAATTCATTGAATGCGAGGGGAAGTCATTGAAGGTTGATACGGATCTTTCGTGTGCTCACTACGTGATATGGAATTCTCTAGGCACCTAAAATCCAATCACATCAAATCTCACCCAAATGATTTAATCCTCTTTGACATGTTGAAGATACAATCTCTCTTTTACGCAGCAGTAGCTTATGGGAATTCCCTACTGCCTTACAAAATGGTTGGGAAGCTTGGGCAGAAGAACCTTCGCGAACTTCTCCCACGGAGATTTGCATTTTGCATACTCATTCGGAAATAATACTGCGCGTTCTCTTTTGTCCCATAAAGCCACATTTAAACTTAATTGGGAAAAGAATTTGACTTTCGACCGAACACCAAGAGATCGAGGGACTTTCGAAAGTGCAGAGGTGCAAATGTGTTGTAGGCTAATTGAAGTGTAAAATATGCAAGAGAGAATGGTTGGAAGTAGAATTCAGGTGCATTTTGTATGCATAGGATTTCTGAATTGGAGAGAAAGCGGAGACCAATGAAGAGAGTACGTGCACATGAATTCTCACGGAGAAGGAACGTGCGGAAGTGCCTCAAGTCCTATCTTATACAGAAGTGTGTCTAGACTGGAGTGTATAGAGAGACCACTTGAAATGATACAAATGCACACAAAGGGTGTTTGGTAGTGGTACTTTACCTTGTTCAGTGAAGAGAAAGATGAAGACGCTCCGGGAGTCTTGCCACGTTCACCGATACGTCTGCCACTGTTATTTATTCCGGATTAACGGGTTCAATTAGAGGAAATACAGGCTGGGTAGCGTATTCTCTGGTCGGGTGAAAGAATCGGAATGAAAGTAAAAGTGTGAGTGAGAGGAACAACATTGCTGCTCCATGTGAACGGAGGAATCAATGAAGGAAAGCAAAAGGGTAGGGTTTGTAAGGTTGTAGACATACCTTTAGGCAAGTCCCTTCGGGTTTTTTGCACACAAACACACATAAGAATTATGTAGAGAAATGAGAGAGCCTTTTTTGCACACACACACACAGACACGCTGCCAATTTCTTCCTGCTTTCTCTGGCTTTCTCTTAAAACGCATGCACGAGAGAAACTACTCGAGAGACTTTTGGGTCACACACACCAGTCAAAACACCAGACAGCAATGCCAAGACTGGAGCTTTTTTTATTGCATTTTTATGCACATTCATGGTAATCGAAATGGATATGGAACTGGATGGTCGATGTCAGCGTGAACGAAATAAAATAGAGGGACTGCGACCCCCACCCATCCATTTCTACTCATTAACCATCCATCGACCCACTTCCGTCCCATTTACTTCTGCAACAAATATGTAATTTGATCAAATTACTCCTCCAAATGGATTTCCGTACGCCAGAAACGACTCTCCATGCGATTCTCGATGGATGCACTCTATACACACTAGTGTATTTTTTGTAATGGAACAAACTCTGCTGATTGCAAGAGTGGTTTGGCCTCCAAATTAGACTGGGAATGGGAATGGGGAGATGACGGGAAAAAGAACAAAACCAGGTCATAGTCGATTTTAATTGTTTGTTTGATTTATTAGACTACTTTAGGGAATGACAGAATTGTTCTTTTCCACGTCTGCAGAGTTATTCTTTGCATTTCCGGACGAAGAATTATTTGAATTATACGAATTATGATCCACTCTCGCTTGATCGCTGCTAATGCAGAGTGGAATACGGATTTAGGCAGCCATCCAAAATTCTTCGAAACCATGTAGAAATGTATATGGGTGCACTGTATATTAATGTGGAAGGCACTAGCCTTGCTTTCTGCTCACCCTGTGTGAATCTGGATATCTTTGTCGGTACAGCAAGTGCAAATGAGGCGTAATTTGAGGAGATAATAATACACAACGGCGAAATCATAAACTCAGATTAACTATACATTTATATACTCGTTTCTCAGTCTGTTATCGTATTGGATTAGAAAGTGATGACTCTCCGAAAAGTTTGCTTCTTTGCTGAGCAAAGCAGCAGCTAAAGTTTGGTCAATTTGTTCTTTTTGTGAGAATAATTCTGACAATTCCAGGGCAAGCGGTGGCAGCGGTGATGGCAGTGGTGGAGGTGCTGAATATTCATATGTTATCATCGTACCCATATATAAGTTTGGACTGGGAGTTTTCTCACACGATTTGGTGCTTAATGATCTCATTGGTGTTTGGTGGTGTTCCATTGAAAGCCTAAAACTTTCCCAAGGTTGGATTGTTTGGTTTGGCTTTGGTTTATCCTAATGGGTGAATTTAATATAACGATTATGGCACAACCATTTGTTAAAGAGTGAGTGTCAAAATGCTTCGTTTGAGTGATTGATATTTATTTGCAATGGCGTTGGTGGTGGCATTGCAGATGGTAATTTACTTGAAGAAGGCTGCCGTTCTAAATAAAACCTGATGAAAGAGCCAAGAGAGAAAATTGCACCTTTCGTAAGATTTGTAGTTTTAGTATGGAATGGAGCCAGGAAGAGATTCATGATGTCATAATGGACGTAATATTATTATCGGCTGGTGTGTATGTGTGTGCGAGTGAGAAAGTGTGAGCCAAAAGTCTCGAAGTGCATGTTCGACACGATGTCTTTCACTCAAAGCTGTAGCGAGAATGTAATGAAATTGGATCCGATTCCAAAGAATCATCTCTGTCGTGTTATGTTCCGCATTCACAAGGCCGACACTCGACACTAATCGCTTCACAATTCACCTCATATCGCCGATCCCAGCGAGAATTCCCTTGTGTAGGAGCCTCTGACACACTTCAGCGGACAAAAGACCGTGTCATCTCCAATTAATTATCTGTCTCGTTTCATTCTTAATGTGTGTGTCTAATTAAACGCTGTCTCAAACATGGATAAACTCTCAGAGGTTGTGTCCGACTAATTATTCCTTCATGGAGAAAGCACACACGCTGATTTACGACCGTTTTTGTGTTTCAGCTCGCCCCATTTGAAGTTCGAAGGAACGACGAGCTCGGTAGGTACTTAGTGGCTGCTAGGGATCTCGAGCCTTTGACTCTCATAATTGAAGAAGGTCCCACAGTTTGTGGACCTGCAGATGACGACCAGGACTTGGAGTCCGGTGACATTCCCATGTGTCTTGGCTGCTTTTGCAGAATGACATTTTGTTCCTGGTCAAGATGCTCCAAATGCGGGTGGCCTGTGTGCGACTCTGAATGTGAAAAAGTAAGCTAAATTCTGCTATTCTATTAAGAACATTAATATCACACAACCATTAAAAGTAACGTGTTAACACTTCCATAAACCTGTGTACGTAGCTGTTAACTCACTCTGGGAACGAATGCATTGTGTTTTCGGAGAAAAATGTGGCGTATCCACCACCACACACGTTGCCAATAATCAACAAAAGTATTTTAGTTCTGCGATGTCTTCTGGTAAAGCTAAGAGATCCTTGTGCATACACGAAAGTAATGGAACCTCTGGAACATCACACGGAGAGACGACATGAGAAGTCTTACTGCCTGAAGGGAGACGAGATGCTGCTGGATAATCTGAGACATTTCGGATTCTCAGAAGAATCTGACAAGGATCTGATAATATCCCTGAGTGGAAAGCTCAACATCAATGCTTTTAGCTCAAGTCATTCTTTTAATTCGTCTCAAATCAAGTACGCTTGGGTAACATTTGATACTCTTTCCACTTTCTCTCCTGTCTCTTTATTTGTTATTTGCTTTCGTTCCAGGATTGCTCAGTGTATATTTCAAACAGCAAGTCTCCTGGCTCACAGTTGCGTCCCGAACTCCACTTGGCGGATCGAACCATCGCCTTCATCATTTCTGAGAATCAGCATAAAAACATGTGTTCCGATAAGACGAGGGGATATGATTACCATCGCTTACTCTTCACACGATAACATGTATGGAACTCTGCAGCGTCAGATTTCTAACGAGGATGTTGCCCACTTTGTATGCTCCTGTCTCCGGTGCAAAGATCCGACTGAGTTGGGTACGTTCGTCTCAGCTCTGAAATGTCCTTCCTGTCCGGAGAACTTCCTTCTCCCGAAAAATCCACTGGACCCTGACAGTGTGTGGCACTGTCTCGCAGACGATTGTGAAGAGACTCAAAGTGTGCAGAAGGTTGTGCGAAGGGTTTACGAATTCCGGAGGAAGTACGAGAGCATCCTGTCAACGAGTAGAGGACAAGAGGATCTTATGGATGAATTGGACAACCTCATTGATTCCGCTAGTAAAACTGATCTACACAAGAACCATTATGTTCTTCAGGAAATTCGGATGACGATTGTGAAGAAACTTGTACTGTGTTTGGAGTCACTTGACCACAAACAAGTCGATAGTCTTGTAGGTCATGCCGAACTGTTGCTCTCCATAGCGGATATCCTGTCTCCTGGGTTTTCCCAAAGTAGATGTGAGTCTTAATCATCCTTTAAAAAGTGGTAATTATGTCTACAGTACCTAAATGTTCCTTCCATCGTAACTTCACAGCTCTGCTGCAGTTCTATCTAAGCCAAGGATTCATGCAAAAATTGAGACTGAGGGAACAATGCCCAAGTGATGATAGTGATAATATCCATAATGATGTCATTGCCACACATAAACTAATTTATTCTTTGTTAAGTCGGTCCCTTATGTTTTTTAAAAGCCATCTCTCTCCCCAAAGTCAAGGCTTTATTAAATTGATTCAAATGCAGTTGCAGGATATTGCGAAATACATCCTGTGAATTTTAAAATAAATGGAAACAATCAAATAATCACAAAATAGTTCAAAATGCAGGGTGTCCTGTAAGTCGCGCAACTCCGAGTACTGAGCCTTTTCATAATATTGGGCTTTTGTAAGTGGTTGCTAAA
>JAQGAC010001599.1:0-13209 GCA_034696585.1 Isotomurus maculatus | reverse complement strand
CTTTTTTACCCAGAACTTGGGACTTGGGTGAGCGAGACACTTTTCTTAATTAAACCTGTCTGTCTATCTCTACATACGCCTATCACGGTATGAGTGTGACTTTCCACCTGAGTGGATCAAACTCTCAATAGACGAAACTCCTTCTAAATGGAGATAATTGTCAAGAGCCAGTGTCAGTAAAGCTCTCATTTGTTACACGCTTACACACTAAGAAACAAGTTATGTACTGTAGTTACGATGTAGTAGAACAGGGAGAAAGTTGAAGAAAGTTGAAGAAAGTTTTCTTCAACCTTCTGTGGTAGACAGGAACACATTTTTTACATTACGAGAAATACTAAAAGTTACAAGACCATTGATACTGTTCACTCCCCATTATTTGATTCGACATGTGGCCACAACACTCCGAAAAGAGAGAGGCTTGCTTTACCACATGTATAATTGGATGACCAGGTGTGTACTTGAGTCAGAAGAGAAATCGCACCTAAAGATCGTACTTTTACTTTTCCTGAAATTATGTGCTTACTACGCTTTTTCAGTTCAACACAAAAATGTGAATAGAGAGCTTTCCAATAAACGGACTATGCTTATCTAATGACTCTTCACTTTAATTAAAGTGTGTGTAATTTATATCCAAAGATTGATGGATGGCGAAACACGGCAGTAGTTCAAGTCTTTCCTAATAAGGTTGGGACTATTAAAAGACATTTGATTAAGTAAAGAAGTGATTGAATTGTGCATATTTGATTAGGAGGATATTGAACAAGGAATACTATTTGTGATTGGCTTTACTTGGGAACATCGCATTATGAATTTCTGAGTTCCAGCAATCCAAATTACAATTTATAATGAAAAGTTAGCATTGTTATTGCAGCAGGTAGTGCTACACGGGACTGTTACGAAAACTAGTAACTTTTCGTGACCAGTAGGATAATAAAAAGGATGGATCTGATCACAGAACTACACAACTGCTCAATATTCCATTTCACATTTATACCACACAAAGGAATAAGTGGAATTAAAAATTAAAATTTTTATAAACCAGATCAACCTACACAAATGTAATTGGGGTTAACTGGAAACACATGAATATTTTATTATTTAATTTAAATTGGTTTTTCAGACAGCTGAGCAAGACACGATTTAATCCTCATGTCGGACAATCCTCCTTGTCTTATTTTTATTTTTGAAATGAAAAAAAAACGATGAATACTTAAAGAATTTTATTAAGCGTACATTTCATTGATCATGGGCATACATGCAAAATTTTCAAGTACGATTGTAATCCAGAGCAAGTTTAATTACTTTTTGTTAGTGAACTGTTTTCAAACATTTGATTTGTCTCAATCGGCCCTTCCTAATTTGTGGGTATTATTTTTGCTTCATTACTTTCCTTTCGTGCACACTCCACATTTTCTTATCTTTAATAGTAATGTTTAAAAATTAACTGCGAACAACTCTGGATAGCTTTAAAATGCTGCGGTTTCTGATTCTCTAGAATAATCTAGCTATTCTGGCTGTAACAGCTTTTCATAGACGCGTGGTGGCCAACAGGAAGGAAGTTTGATCGATGATTTAACAAATTCCCTGAAGAGTTGCATCAGAGTCAGAAATATTATGAACTGCTGCAAGGGTTGAACTTGCTTATCTCATATTTTATGCCCCGTCGGAGTAATTCTCCAGAGAATAAAGCACAAGCACAGTTTCTGCTGTGGACTTTCCTTCTTAGCCGAGTTCTCATCTCCCACCACCAAATAACTTTCGCCTCGACAACTGTCTCATTAAATATTTAATCATGATGAACTCAACCAACGTAAAGAATAACATTATCGCTGTCTCCTCTCGCCTTCTCTTTCACTACTCACCCGACTTTACTTTCTCCAGGAGAAACCCAAGGTTATTCGGTTATTAACAATGCACCACCTAACAAACTGCTTCTTCCTGACTTCCCTGTAATACTTTCTCGCCTACTTCTCCTGAACAAGTAATGCAAACACGAAGGAATTTATAAATACGGACAACATTACCTGTTGTAGGATCGTCTTCGTAATGATGACTTTGGTATCTTTCCAAGACTCTTCGTTTATAAAATGCACTCAAGTTTTGCAATACCGAATTTTCCTCACTTCCTGCTGTGGATTCGGGAAAGATGGGCAACGGAATGCATTCTTGAGACAATGGGCTACCTGATTCCATCATTAACTTTTTTACAAAAAGTTTTGTGACAGCTTCTGCAGTTCCTTCCACTCTGGGTAATAATTTTTACTGACGATAGTTACTGGTTTCAAGGTGGTAGACGTATTCAACACTTCAAGTTCTCTTTCTCTTGTATCTTTCGCTATCGTTTATCTCTTTATCGACATATACACACGAGTGTTGATGTTATGCAGAAGGAAATTTGGCTTCCTCTTGACGAATGAATTGTGAATTGCACATTTCCCTGTTAACATTATACTTTCCTCGGTTAAATATACAGTAGCGAGGTGGATAGAAAGCATAAATATACGAATTACAAGAAATTACATCCAAGCAGCATTCTCACTCATACGTAATTCTGATGTATGATTTAATATTCTATTATTTTAATCCACGAGTGAAAGCGTGAAAGAGATGGACAGCGATTGGACGGTCCACATGCATATTTCATCGTGACACGAACAGGCTCACTAATAATAGCTTAGTTTTATTCTACAGAGATACTCGATATTTTGCTGATAACTTTTTGCCTTCATCCACTTCACTTGAACCTCCTCTAGCAAACTGCAGTTTTATTTCCAAAAATTAACACGCTCTGTCGAATGCGAACAGTAGGTTTTATTTAGGCCAAACTGGAACCTTCGAATCATTTGTGGCGTATTAAGAACTTTGTGAATCTTTGTGTTTCTGAATGTCCCAAAGCTTATCCACAGTCAGTCAACAGAGAAAATATAATTATCAATCCGGAACGACACACCGGAAGCACCTGTTGCCCTTTGCCCCGATTTCCTGTTTCAAATTAACCAAGCTATCCAGACATCTTGTCCCTTTTTCAGTCAAGCATCCCAATAAAATTATAAAATAATGTCTGAGCATTGGGATAAAATACAAGTAAAACACCTTTTGAAGTGATGATGAGATTTAATACAGGAAGCCCTTACATGCCAGTATAGTACATGTGTGAACAATGTTGTAGTGCAGGTGCCTGCAATTAAGCTATCGGACATAAGTATATATTAATCTTCAATTTGGAACCTTACTATTCTTCCTGAAATGCGTCTGTATTACGAATTGTGTGAAGTCAGAAATGTAATAGTGTACTTGAAACTAGACTTGGATCGGCATATTCTACGTCATAAAATAGAACATTCCTTATAAATATATTTATCGTAAATCGACCAGACGGTAGTATTCTTGAGAATTGAGAATACACTAATGGAGTATTATTCGCAAACAAAACTAGAGGAGACATGAGAATGATAAAGAAATTATCTGTCTACGATCGTGTGTGAATGCAGGATATTTAGAACTTTACTATGATAAATATTTAGTGTATTATAGAGCACAACTAAAAGTAAAATTTCCCACAACCATTCAAGATACAATGGGTGTTCCTTTATGATTCACATTTTCACATGCTCATCATAGTCATTATATTTACTAAGCTCGATATTTATATTCAATTTAGGCTGCAGATATCAAAGCACAATTTTAAATAATTACTGAATGACGAGCAGCGATTGTGTGTGTGATTCATGGCTATTGATTAAATTAATTGCAGAGTGGAAAGCAATCAGGGCGTAGCTGAGTAGTGTAACAAATTAATGAAAGCAGTTGTCCGAGAAATGTTGAAAGTGAGAAAAAAGATGCATTATGAATGAACGATTGAAAGTGGTTTTGAATGAGCTGAACAAGGAGGAAAGGCAGGTTGACACACATCAAGTGATTGTTGGTGGTTGGCCGTACGTGGTGTTAATTTTTTCCTGTAGTGGAGAGGACAATGAGAAGGTGCTGTTTGCAGGAACCCTTAAGGGTAGCCTCGCTTCCTGGGCTGAACTCGTGCCGTGTGTGTTTTGCTTGTTGAAGTAAAATGCAAAGCACAAGAATAGTTGAGGGATGGTTAGGAGCGTGTGCCGGAAGAATCACGACACACGACCGGACACGTGCCGTTACTCATTTTAAAAATTTACAGATGCAACAATGTTTAATGTAGTTGCCTCAGTCTGGTGGGAGAAATGGAACAAGTCCATCAAACAGACCACAGCTGAATTTGATAGAACAATTTTTGTTGCATTAATATTTATGCAGTAAGCGATACACAATGAAGCTGAATGTTTCGTTTGAACATACATTCGCTAATTCCTTGTCGCTTATCAGGACAACTTCTTATTCCATCTGACGTAAAGTGAATACCTACTTCGAAACAGTAATTAATGCAAAACGACAAACACTAAATGTTGACGCAGTAAATAAACAGTAGAAATTTTATTTCCTGGCTTAAACAAAACCAGATTCCGAGTATCCCACATCAGATAGTTTTTGTTGTGAGTGGTGCGAACCCCAAAGTGTTAAATCTAATTATGACCCTTGACTCTCCGACCCCCTTCCATTCCTTATTTCGTTATGCAACCAGTCTCTGTCCCTCCTAATTGAATTAGTCTCGGATTGGGGTATCGTTCGCGTATAATTGCTTTCTCCTCTGAGATTATCGGCGATCTGTGTTACTCTCTTTTATTTGACTTATTCCGTTATTGTTGTTGCAAAAATAGCAAACCCTTTATTTCTATGTTACCACTTAATGGCCTGACATTTCCTAATGATCTAATGCAATTCAAATAGACAGAGGATGATTGACTTAAATAAGTACCTTCAAGTCCCCTGTTCCTCGAAAGAAGCGCAAGAAGTACATCGGGAGGTGGTTCATTGGGAGGTCCCCCGTTGGACGAGGGGTTTGGAGGCAACGAGATAGCTTGTGGGGGTGGTCCTCCCCCGTGGTGGGGTCCTGGGGGGAGGGCTGGACCTCTGATCCCCACCCCCACAACCCCAAATGCAGAATGCGAATGTGCTCCTGGTGATCCCATTCCTATTGAATCACCACCCACCAAAGCTGCACACATTACTTCACTTTCCTTCAGTTTATTCTTATCCGAACACTCCAGGAATTTATCCCACCTTATCTCTCACTGTCAATTATTTCACGACCCTTTTTCGCACTGAAGTTCCCACTCGGATAACGTTCTTCCATTTTGCATACAGTTAAATCCCAAACAATTACAAATTGTGTTTAAGCTATACTCCAGTTTCAGTTCCTCTTTCCCCTCAGTCCTTCCTGATGATCAGTTTCACTTTCTAAATAGTTTTTAATCGTCTTTTAAAAAGTCGAAGAATGTCAGCAGCTCTTAAAATTTCCCATGGCTCTTGTCAAGTAGATGAATAAAATTTCAGTTTTTTTACAATTCTACAAACTTTCTGCAGTTCTTTTCAGGCTCGAACGAAATGTGAATATTTTGCGGTAGAATTTTTCATGGAAATGAAAGTCTCATCCCACAAGCACTCAAAGTTGTGTGGAAGGAAGGAGAGGAAATAAAGTGAGGAAGAAAGTTGCCTTAACTTTTGCTTTCACTGGGTCTATCTTTCTTGAACAGAGTCCAATACATTTATGATGCGATGTGATAATGTAAGGACATTTGAGTTGGATTCGGGTCATATATACTGGTGAGTGGTGGCAGCGAGTTTAGTAGAGAAAGGCTACATGTTCTTGGTTGGTCCATTTAGAAAATTGGATATTTTTCGGTTATCCGAGAAAGAGAGAGAGGCTGACACCTCCTCCAAAGTGCTCCTCCTCCTCCTTCCAGCAGAACTTGGGATTTCGAGCAGAGTCACTCAGTCAGCCACATTATAGGGACTCGTTCACTCCAGAAGTCAGCCCATGCGTCCGTCCTTTTACAAAACCAGACTCAGTCAGCTTAACACGAACAAACAAGGGTGACACGGGCCTTCTTCTACTGGTAGCCTGGCTTTTAGGAGTTTAAACTTTCTCTAGCGTGATGAGCATTTTTAAGTTCACTGAGAGTTAAAACAATAGAGCTAATAGAACCAGAACTAGCCAATAAATGTAAATAAAGAATTATTTATTAATATCAAATGCTCTTGACAATCATTGCCTATGTCATGGGGAGTAGACGATGATACAGCAGCAGATAATAAACAGTCTGTGTAGTAGTAGAAGTTGTAGTAGTGGCGAAATCAATAATATATTATGTCTCCAATTCACACGCAGAAAAGCACATAAAATAATTAACAGAATAATATCATAGTAGTAATGATTGCGTGCATTAATTAAAATCGTATATTAGTAGTAGCCCTATTCAATTCTTAGAAGCCTTCGTTTCAGTTCACACTTGTTCTCAGTCCTTGACTCGTCACCGTTATTTTGTATTTTACCCTCACTCCGTTTTAAGAACGATATTTTCGATATTATTTAGCCTATCGTTCGAATTGTATTCAGCCCAAGTGGAATACATTAATCCCAGATTTTCATAAATATGCACAGAATTTTTCCAAAAATAGCTTTTACAAAAGAAACAACACCCAGACGATGAAGAAGTCACAGAAGACAGAGATTAAATTAACCAGCTTGGGCCTATTTTTCCATTTGAATAAGAAATGAGTGTGTTGTCTGCACGTGAGCAAAGGGAAAATACTTCAGAGGAACTTAGCTGAGCGTTGTTCTACACAAGAGAGCGAGTTAAAAAAGCATATTCCCATTTCCCATCTCTTTCTGCTTTCACATTATCATATTCAGGATTATCATGCGTATTTCTTGACTCTCTTTTTCGCATGAAGGAGAGAAAGAAAAGGTAAATTGCTCGCTGAGAAGGGTCTAAGTAAGTAATCTACAACAACAAAGCACAAAAAGAAATCTTCTTGTCTCGTTCATTTATTTGTCCACCTTTTTTCACAACCCTTTTCTCCACATGCTCCGCCAGAATGCTTTTTCAGCCTTGTTTCATTTCATTTCTCCAGGGTCGTATTTCTCTCGTGTCATTTCTACATTTTTCATTCTTTCATCTCTAAAAACTCAACAAGAAAAATAGCTTCTCAGCCAAATGACAAGGTAATCAACAATCCTGCATTTTTATAAGAGCGTGAACTGTCTCTTTTCAGTATTAGGGGTTTCATACTTCCTCTCATACATCAAAAGCAACATTTTTCTTTTTACTTTTAGATTCTACGATTCTACTCTTTATGAGTGCTACCAGTGCTACGTACACTAGAGATACAAATTTTACAAAAATCTTTTAGGAGGATTTCCAAAACATAACTCAATCGTTGAATTTCTCACACAACTGTAGTCCGTGTCAAATGAATAAATACGATAATCTTCATTTAATGCACAAAAGCAATTATTACTATACAGATACAGAATATAATAAAAATATCTACTTATCATTTTCATCGTATGCAGCAAATTCATCAGCGTTTCTCCCAATTTTCCTCATCGAAATTTGATACTTTCTAAACTTTTTAGACTTCGGGGTCCAGCTGGATTCATGGACGTCCCTGCGGTCATTAAACTCTGACCTTTGTGTCTCTTCGGATTTAAAAAGACGGCGAATTGTAATGCGCCAAGATTTCCTACCTGAAGATTCCCTGCCCGGTCCATTTGGTTCTGAGCTCTTTTTCCTCGCTGCTGCAAGTGCTGCATCCTTCGTCAATAATGAGTCACGGAATATATTTTCCCACCTTCTGCTGTCAAGAGTACCTGAAGGTTTTGGAAAGAGATCCTCCCGTCCTTTGAGTCCTTTCCCACTGGCGAATTTCGTTGAATCCACAACGGGCTTATGAGAGCTAGTGGTCCAAGACTTCTGAAACGGTGATTCATTGGATTCTGACTCTGGAAGCAAGTCTTTGTGATGAAACATCGCTTCATCAAATGGCTCAGCATTTTTGCTTTCCTTTTGGTTTTTAACTGGTACTGATTTCGACTGCGTTCCGCTAAATGGATCACCTCCATATTCGTTTGAGAATGACCAGCCGTGTCCTTTCGTTTTCTTCGTTCCATTCACCGAAGTTGTGATATTTGTCCCAGAAGCTTTTCCTTCCACTTTTTTCTTTGGCAAAAATGTAGAACCTGATTTTCCACTTGTGTTTGTGACCTGGTACTCTGTAATTATCAATGAAAGATTTAAAAAATAATTATAAAACAGCTAGTTTCCATTTTAAAATTTCCGTGTACAAATTGACAATGGCTATTTATGTTTTTACCTTGGACAGAGGCCAAGTCTCTCTTTTTCCTTGCAGCTTCTAAAACGCACTTGTTGAAATTGAAATGTTTTCCAGGTGTTTCAGTAGGCGCAACACAATTCTGAGAAGTCAAATCAAATACTTTCAGATTTGGACAATCGTGTAGCACAAAATAATGTTCGCCTCCTTCCAACTTGGAACATTCCAAATATTGGGTACAGTTGTTAGGCATTGGTTTCCTACTTCGCAATTTGCTTGCATTACAAACTTCGTCAGGATTAGAGACGGGAATCACCTTTACTGTCAGTCTTGTGGGTTTGGGGGCTGCCGTGGTCCTCTGGAGATACGACTGGATGCCACCCAAGACAAAGTCCGACTCCTCAGCCCCAGGTTTCTTATCCTCAAGCTTGCACGTGTCAGGATTCAAAACTTTGTTGACGTCATTGTAGTCTTGGCCCACACACTCGCGAATCTTGTGTTCGTATATTCGATTATTCTGACATTCTTTAATGACAAATTCGTAATTGTGAAGGTCCTTCCACTGGCACTCAAAATATTTGGTGCAGTCTCCCTTAACTGGTTTCCTGTCGTGGAGTGTTGTGGGTTTGCATGGATTCGTTAAGTAGACCGTTTCGAAGGTTCTCTTTTTCTTCACACCTTTCATTGTTGCGTTTTTGGATGTTTGGCGGTGATTTGGAGACTCTTCGGTTGTTGAAGTAATTGGTGAGGGTGCTGGGGACTTAGGGGTGGTTCGTGCAGGGACTACGTAAATCGGAGGACCAACTTGAGCCTTTGGAGCTAATCGTAGGGGAGTTACAACAATTGGAGGGCCTGCTGGGGCCTTTGGGGCATTTGTTTTGGCCGTAGTTGGGATTGTAGGTTCAGTTGAGGTTTCTATTGCCTCGATAGACATTGGAGCCTCGGTAGACATTGGAGACATCGGGAACATTACAGTCATTGGAGCCATAGGAGCCATTCGAGCCATATGAGCCCTCGGAGATATTGGAGCCAATGGAGCAATCGGGGACATTGGAGCCATCGGAGCCGTATCTACCTCTGAAGGCTCCAGATAACTTTCAGTGGTTCTTACATGAACGGTGGGTAGTCCGACTTTATACCTCGGATCATCTTCGAACATGCATGTCTCCGTGTTGAGAATCCTTTCGTCCGCCAAAGTGACACATTCATGAACTTGGTCATTGAAATATCTTTCACCATTACACGAGCGTCTTTCGAACACAAATGTGTTCATCATTGTCCATGTGCACTCGGTGTAGCTCTTACACCCTGGCTCCAACCTCCTCTCCCGAATGTTCATAAATGTGCAGTCTCCTGAACTCCTCTCCACTACATTCCAATTTATTCATCAACATTCAAAAACGCAACTCCTACCAAAGAACAATTATATTTTAATTTACCATTAAGAAGAAGTGTTAAAAGTAATGTCCTCCAATATCCGCCAGTAATTCGCATATTTTCAACTTACACACTCACCGCTATTATCACTTATAAAAAATACTAATATTTTATAAATAAAATAGTGATTTCCTATAAAAAATAACTTCACAAGTTGTATCAAATGATATCATTCTGCTTCCAGAACAATTCATCCTCACGATCAAGCGATCTTTTTATGCGATAATGATTTTCAAGCCTTCTAAGACATAAGAAGGATTATGGGAAGGCAGTTTAGAATCGTAATCAAAAAGTTACGTATACAAAGTCACAAGTGTTTTGCATTAAATGTTAATGTGGCTTTGTTTTTGTAACTCAAGGCAAAATATATTCTGCACAAAATAATTCGGATTACTGCACACAATCGTTTCCTGATTTGCTACAATGCATTCATTTCACATTTGACTGCTGAGACAACAAGATCGAATGCTAGAACAACTTTTATTGCGAATTTCTACGTGCAATTTCAATTCACGTCAAATTGCTCTCAATGAATGTTTTGCGTTTGATTCTCATTGCTCCTGCCTGTCCCACAGTAAAAAGAACTAAAAAATGCCATTGTCCCTTTTGGAGTCAAAAGGTCATGAAGAAGTCTGTGTGTGTTTGTGTTAGGAGTATTCAGCTGTGTATATTTTATTTGATAATTACTGTAGAGCATCTCGACTGATGAGTGTGATACCGAAGTCATCCTCGCAGTAAGTATCCGGAGTGTGTTTGTCTTAACAGTGGAACCTGTTCTCCTGCAGTGGAGGAAGGATTAATGACAATAGGAAGGATCGCATGGAGTCCCGTGGTAATGATACCCTTCTGTTGTAAATGAGGATGCGAATGATAGGAGAGGAGAGGTGGCTTTTGAGCCCAAACAAAATCAGATTTGACCAAATGGCAAGGCATGACTGTCAGAGTCACCCGGCAGGGAGTCTTTGTTATTAGGACTCCGAATCCGGAGTGAAATGCCCCCCTCTGGGAGACTAATGCCCGGATTTGTTAATTCATCTCCTCCTCCCTCTCCACCACCACGTTGTGATATACAACAATCCCTCGCAAATAGAATTAGTCTGGACGCGTTCTTACAGTAAATTCAATTTATTTTTAGTGCACAATGATTACACTGGATAATTTTAAGCATTTAAATAACGTTGGTCCAACTCATTTATCATCTGCAAACGGCAATTCCTTCTCTAATCTTATGCACCACATCTTCCCATGAAAATCTTCGTATTTTTCTTAATGCATCTCATTCCAATTTGGCAGCTTTCATCGGAAACACACCTCGCTCCTTTTTTAGCAGCGCATTCTCTCTTCTCAGCATCGTAGACGTCGAATTCACTGCTGCAAGCGCAGATTCCCCGTTTGCATACAAGTTGAGCTGCCTGATCGCAAGTAGACGCGAATTGAAACTGCCTCATCGTCCCCAGAGATTCCATCGACTGAGTTTTGTCGCATTTCTGACCGTAAGCGATGTCACACCGACCAAGCATATTTTCTACGAATCCTGCTTCACATTCGCAGACTCCAGTTTCCGGTACACAAACTCCTCTGCTGACGCATTGGCTGGAAGCATTCACCCTTGTGGAGTCGCAGGGAGATCCAATTACACTCTTACAGGTCATGGCGACTTCGTCGTAAGTTTGGTACTTCGGATTGCACTGGCAGGTTCTACTAAGCATCATAAAATTGAGACCGAACGAACCAGCTACTACACGTCTGTTATGGAGTCCACGGTGCAAAGCAGTAGCCTTATTGTTTACAGCAGTGACTTTGTTACTCTGAACCTGAGTGAATGCTCCGGCCTTCTTTTGGTTCTGATGATTAGCGTGATAGCCATCTGACGTGTAGCCTCCTCCTCTTCCTCCGTACGCCATTCTTTTCTTCAAAGAATGAGAAGTATAGGATTGCGTGTGTGCCTGAGCTGGTTGAGGAGACTCGTACAAATTCGTATGATATCCATGAGGGCCGCACATTAAGTTGTCCGAACAGACTTGACTGCTGCTGCAGCGACTTCCGAAAGGAGCTCCGCACTGGTTGTCCGCTGTTAGTGTAAACGGGGGAGAACAAGTGCAGATGTTTCCAGGAGCGCAGACAGCTCCATGAACGCATCTCTGAGATGAAGATGAACAGGAACCTCCCACTTGGACTGAGCAGATGATCCCTCTGGTGTTAATTCCTTGGGTATCTTTGTACGTCCTCGCTTGGAGGATTGAGGTGGATGGGTTGCATTGGCACGTTCCCTGGAGACACTCGAAGTTCTTCGTGAAGTCGCATTCACTGGACAATTCACAAGATTCGCCAAGTCCTTTGTAGGTCTTTTGGAAGTTTTGAATTGGACTGCATACACCTGAAGCGTCCTCAACGAATCCTTCAGGGCAGATGGTTGCAGCAAAGGATTGTTGGGCGAAGAGGAGAAAGACGAGGCAGCTTGAGACGGACTTCATTATGAACGATTAGGTGAATGCTGGATGGATGACTGATCAATTAGGTTTGGGCACTCTTATTGGGATTCCAATTTAGATGAATTTATTTAGGGCTTTGTGGTTTGTAATGCTAATGCGGATATGAACAACAATTAGATGGTCACGTCAATTCACAAATGAACATTATACAAGTTTACAGGAGAGACATGATACATCTTCACATGATTTTACAACAATGAGTTATTTGTTAATATTTTAATATTTTTTGAATTGCATGAGGCCTGACTTTAATTTCCGCTCACTACAAAGTACAAAGTAAAATGGACTTTCACAAAAATATTTGATGGATAGAATATTGATGTTGCCCTCGTTTTTTTTGGTTTCTCTTAAAAATGCCATGTGCATCGTGTGCTGCTAAATAGACTTAAAAAAGGAATGACGCACTCATAATTTAAAAAGCTTGAACTCTATTTCTATGCAATAGAAAGTTACCGAATTCTCCCATGAAAGCCACGGAACTTAATGCACATAGAATCAAATGCCAATAGAAAACGATTTGAACTGGAGAGTTGAATTTGAGAGGACTGTACGATTCTTCGTCTCCACACATTCCGTTGCTGCAGCTTTTCTTGATTTGACTATATTTCAATTGTCCGGCTGCAGCGACTTTTCCCCAGACGATGGCGATTCCTCCCTGTTGAATCGACTGGATCAGCTGCAAAGCTTTGTCTGCAAGTCGTCCTCTGGTCATGTAGTAATTTGTTCGTTTGAATGTATGCTGGTCATCTTCTCCCGTCTTATAATTTTTAATGAGAAAACACGAGACATTGTGAATCCTGTTCTGACTGAGCAATCCTTTACGACCGAAGTTAAGAGGCGAACGATCAGAAAACGGCAAGAGCCATTTGTTATTTGCCATTTTAATAAACCACCACCATTCCAAGCGTTTGTTGATGTTGACCTCTGTGCTTATCACGGACGATGGAGTTTTGACTGCATCCCAGGGAATACCTAATTTCAAATAGCGATCTTTCACCAGCATCGCTCCCATCCGAGCAGTTTGCATGTCCGGAAGAACTGTGCGATATCCAAGTTCAAAAATTTCTCTTGCAAATTCCAC
>JAQGAC010001598.1:0-13223 GCA_034696585.1 Isotomurus maculatus | reverse complement strand
CCCCAGTCCTGCCTCAGGGTTCCCCCAGTCCTGCCTTAGGGTTCCCCCAGTCCTGCCTCAGGGTTCCCCCAGTCCTGCCTTAGGGTTCCCCCAGTCCTGCCTCAGGGTTCCCCCAGTCCTGCCTTAGGGTTCCCCCAGTCCTGCCTCAGGGTTCCCCCAGTCCTGCCTTAGGGTTCCCCCAGTCCTGCCTCAGGGTTCCCCCAGTCCTGTTAAACACCCACCCCCAGGACTCCCTAAACTGTTTTGTCAGGGCTCCTTGAACTCTTTTTCTTAGGACTCCCTGAACTTTTTACTGAGGACTACCTTGACTCTTTCCTCGGGACTCCCATCAACTGCTTCCTTAGGACTCCCGTGACTCTTTCCAGGACTCCCTAAACTCCTCTCTTAGGACTCTGCTAACTCCCCCCATCAGATTATTCTTCATTATATCAGGGTTTCCAAAAATTCTACTGATGAGCTATTGAGTTCTATAGACATTGCATGCGCCTTTAAAGACCCCAGGATAAATCCCAACGTAGTAGTACATAGCACACGTGGTTAAATATAAAGCGCGGGATAGTCTGCCTCAGAACTCCCTGACAGGACTCCCGTCAACTCTTTCGTCAGGACTTTCTTCAACTGCTTCCTCAGGAAATTCTTGTATTGTCTGAAGTACCCCAAGTGTAGCCCTACGTCCCTTGAATAAATTATATATGTCGCCCGGAAGTAGCTTAAAATACCCACTTTAAATACTTCCACGGAAAGAGCGTTAAGTCCCTCTAATATAGCGTGTCGTAACCACCTTGTAGGTAGTCTTAAAGACCCACAAAAGTAGCCTAAGCACCCCTCAGGTAGCCCTTAAGTCCAGCAGAAACAGCTTTGAGTACCCCGAATGTAGCTTAAAGCCCCTTGATGTTAACATGCGCGGGTTAAACAAAATTTAGTATAAGTATACAACGCGGGTTAGTATACAGCGTGGGTTGGTATATAACGCGGGTTAAAATACAGCACGGGTTAGTATACAACACGGGTAAAAATATAGCGCGGGTAAGTATACAACGCGGGTAAGGATTTAACACGGGTTAGTAGGAGACTCGGAACATCACATGGGAGGTAAGGTAAGGCAGTACGAGAGAGATGCGAGAGACTGGAACATATGGGAGGGTATGGCAAGCCTATTCATTGGTGGGTATGGGAAATTGCTTAAGGTCCTATTTTGACCCTGAAGGAATAGTCGCAGGGTTCTCAAAATTGCCTATTAAATAGCCGGGAAAATTAGGTTTAATTAGAGACATTCCTGATGATTGTGGAATGAGTGGTTCAGGAGGAGTAGTTGATTAAGCAGCATCCATCTTACCCGTATAGTATAGATGAGGGGTTCCTTATCATTGCATACTAGGGTAAATCGTTTGCTCCTGTTTCAAGTTCTCCAAAGAATAATTTCGTGTGGATAGTTTCAAGTATTAAAATTTTTAAGGGCCTTGAGGGATTGCGAATTCTAGAGTAATTTCCATTTGAGGCTTGTAGCCCCTTTACGGGGCTTTTTTGTGCTAGTTGTTCAATTCTAAAGTTGTTGACTCTCAAGTAGTCGCAGTCACCAATAGGATACAATCTCCCGTTGAGTTACTACCCAACAATCCCCGATTTCCCATTAGAGTTCACTCTCCATTTTTTTGAGTAAAAATGCCGTTGAAGCCCCCCACTTGCCGTTGAAGTAATCCGCCCAATTGGTGATGAAGTCAATCACCCAGCCGTTGAAGTAATTCCCCAAATTGCCGTTGAAGCGATTCCCTCAATTGTCGGTGAAGTAATTCCCTCAATTGCCGTTGAAGCAATTCCCTCAATTGCCGTTGAAGCAATTCCCTCAATGAAGCTGAAGTAATTCCCTGAATTGCCGTTTAAACAATTCTCCCAATTGCCTTTGCAGCAATTTGCTCAATGAAGCTGAAGTAATTCCCTGAATTGCCGTTTAAACAATTCTCCCAAATGCCTTTGCAGCAATTCCCCAAATTTCCGTTGAAGTAATTCCCCCAATCTCCGTTGAAGTTACCCACCCAGCCTCCCTTCAGAACCGTCTCACTGCCCTTCACAATCACACGGGAAACTTTTTTTGTTGTTGGTGGATGCGATTAATCTGGCGCGAGGCGCGTGGTTAAGTGTAGGTGTGGCAGTGGGACTTCGGTGTTTGTTGTTGTGGTAGGGCCAGCGCATGGTGGTGGTGTGGCAGTGGCCGTCTCGCCCTCTGCCATTCTCCTCCAAAGCCCGCCATGCCAACTCATCCTCCAGAGGATCACAACCTCCGTCTCCGCAGAGGAAGACAGGAGTCGGTGGCGAGGAGAGCTGGAGACATCATCCCCACAACATTAGCCCTGTCACTGTGTAAAGATTATCCCCCGAATAAATATACGTGTGTGATTGTACTATAATCTCCCGTGTTGTGTGTCGACATTATTCTCCTCTCTCCATCATCTTCCAAGGACGCTCCGGGACGTGAGACATCCGGAAGCACGGCCACCGACGAGGACGACAATACGCGTAAGGTCAAGTCTCAGGTCACTACTACCCGCTTCCCTAGGAAGGACAGGTCATACCCAGGTCAGGGGATAGCGGAGTAGTGTGTGCATTAAGGATAGGGGCATTCTATCCCGCAGTGGTTGGGTTCAAAAACCGCGCGGTTGTCATTGAGTGAGCTTGGAGTGAGGCAAATTGCATTCAATTTCAAACAAAGTTGATTACACTTGCTCTTTATTACTGTAAGGATTTATGTTACATTTTGAAATTGAAGTTGACTATTCTTTTATAAATGATTGCACTCAAGTTTTTTAAGAACTTTTTATGCAAACAATTTCGTCACGGCTTGGCGGTGACCATATGTTCGGGAATTCTTTTGTCTCCTTTTGCTCGGTAGATTGGGTTACCAGGTTACGCAAGATAATACAGGTGCTCGGCTGTAGCGGAACGGTATTTTTCTTAATAAAAATTTGCGCAAATCTTTGACATTTAATGCTCTATTACTTTCCTAAAGGGACCTGTGTCCACTCATCTGGATGGTTTTTTTAAACCTACTTATGTAAATTAGTGATTCATTTTGTAAGCTGTACATTGTCTGTCATTCAACTCTAGTCTCTATTTCTCTTTGTTGTATTCTGAGACAATACTTAAAATGTCATTGCACTAATTCCCTAATCCTCCAGTATTTCCTATTCATTTAATTCCTCAAAAATATGACTGCATGCCCTTTTTACAATTCATTTCCAAATTGACTATTAACTATTACTCTTGTGTTCATTGCTTCATTTAAACCATAAATTCCAATCGGGACGCTGAACTGCTTAATAACCTTTAGGAAACTCGGGTTAGAAATAGTTAGAATTCAAATAGTCGTTTGAATAGTCGTAATTAATCACAGGTTGAGTGAATTACAATTTTAAAATTAAATGATTCATTCAATTAGCGGCAACTTCTCTGAAATCACAATGACTCCCCAAATTGCGGTGAAGACGCATACTTTTGTAAACAAAAGGAGACTTCACTCTTGTTGGAAGCTTAAGCCCGGTTAAAAGAATGCTTCGAACCCGCAACCTCTCATACACACATTAACGTGTTGAGTCATGACGATTTCTGGTTAAAAATTAAGTAGATAGTGTTAAGCTGGTCATGTGTGGAACCAGAAAAAATACTGCAAATATGATGTTGGAACTTAGTGCACTTTATTTCCATTTAAATCAAAACAACTGAACAGAGATATGCTCATGAGGGTGGAGTGATAGCGGAGGTAAAGTGTCTCCTAATCACCTCAAATCCGCAGTCGCTGCCACCGTCCTCGTCCTTCTCTCTCCTCTCGACTCTTCACGTTTGCAGCCGCCAACCCCGTCAGCCTTTCCAGCAGCGGAATTCCCTCGGACGCCACAGACTCCTTCCGAATGTCACACATCCAAAGGGAACTCCTAACTGGTCCTTCACACAGCGCCTTCAGCAGCGCCACATCCAACTTCAAAATAGAACGTCACTCTTCGTCACACTACAATCTAGGCTTGCATATAAATTGCATCGTTTGACGTAACTTACAACGGCAAGGTTGCCTTTGACGTCATTCCCTCCCTTCAACTGGAAACGCAGAACCAAGTGAGTCAGCTGAAGTGTCTCCACTTGGAATCCACGCAGAAGAACAGCGCGGCAAGAGTCTACGTCATCCTCATCGACATCCGCTTCGAACTTCAACCCCCGCAGATCTGTAACAGACAATCAAAGAGATTGCATAAGTCAGCTACGCAAATATTCATTCGACGTGTGTCTTACTTGCGAATCCGGGGGATTTCTCGACACTCTTGGGCGAGTCTTTCGACTTTTCACACTTCCAAGTGATCCTCAGCGTCTCTAGAAGAGGACATCGGGTCTTCAGGAAGGTCATGGAGTTCACCATCTCAGCTGCATTACAAGATAATTCCTCAAGGGTCAACGACCGCAATCCCACAGGGAGATTTCCACGCGCAGGAAATCCTCTGGTGAAGGAAAGAACTTCCAGCAACGGAGGGAAGGTGAGTTCTTCCAGTTTACTACCCCAGTAAACATCGCCGAACGTTGTTTCCACCCCGACTTCTTTCAGTCGTGGGAGGTCCTCGAGAAGTGACACGGTTCCATCCCAAGGACCCCAAGTCTCAACTACGTCGACCTTCTCGAATATTTCCAACGCCATATCCCGTGGAAGAAACTCATTTGCGTTCTCTAAGACATCATCAAAGAATAGTTGCAGTCGGATTGTCGATTTGGAGGCCACAACGGATTTGACGAATTTTAGGTACACGGGGTGGAAACTGTCTGCTTCATCGTCATCATCGTCATTGACGTTCACAAGGTGAAACATGTCGTGCATCTGGATATTCATCTCCAACCGCGTGTCTTCTTTCTTGGCGTCGATGAACTTCTGAAGATGCTCGTAGTCGAAGTGGCAATTAATGAAAGTCTCTAGCTTCTTCAGATTCGGGTTCTTCAATAGCTCCGCAAAAAAACGTGTCAAGGTTCCGTCCTCGTCGTGGTACCCGCAGAACTTTATTGACAACTCGGAGGCTTTGTTCAGCGACGAGGGAAACAAAGTCGATGAATTCCACAGAATGAAAATGCCTCCCAAGAGAACAACACGAAGATTTGGAGATTCCAAGAGACTTGAAATTCTTCGGTTGTCAAAAATATCGTTGTCGTCGTCGTCTTCGTCGTCTTCAGGGTCCTTTCTGAGTTCCAAAGTTTCCAAACGCTGAGCCCAAGCACCACAAAACTTTTTCCAAAGCTCCTCCTCTTCTGCCGGAGGATTCTTGTCGATAATCTCTGTAATGTTCAGTGACAGCGCGCTCACGGACGGAGGTGTAGACTCCAAGAATCGTCGCAGCGTGTCCACTTGAGAATTCATTCGAACCTGCGCCTTGGAGAACAACTTGGATGCTACTCTGGAGGGTATTTTGTCGACCCAAGCCCTGGTGGTCGAACACACGTGTCGCAGGTTGAGCAGCGACTGAAGTCCACCAGTTCCACAGGCAACGAAGGGAAGGAGGACCGTCTCCACTCCTGCTGGCAGCTCCAGCAACCTTAAGAGTACAAGATACAACGCATCGTTCAGAATGAGGTTGCCGGTGTAATTAATAAACTCGCCGTCGTCGTCGTCAGCTGATAACTTACGGAAAATACTCGTTGATCGCCATTTCGTCGTCCATCCTCGCGCACATGTAATGTTTCGCTTGAGTAGAAAATGTGACAAGTCGACAGTCGACAACTGAGACAAACTCATTCGTGATTTCGTGAAAGAGTGTCTTTAGCAAACTAATGAGCTCACAATACAAACAGAGGGGCACCTCATCCTTATTTGAAATTCCCGGTAATCTCACCAATCTTTTGTGGGGCAACGTGGAACTTTCTCCTCGATTGCTCTGGCTCCTGGGGAGCCCGTCGACAAGGCGGGTCAAAGCCGCAATGACTCTCCTGAGGAGCCAAACTAAAAACGACATCGCGTATCTTCCGGAGGAAATTCGGGAAATGGAGGGAATAAAAAACTGAAACGACGATCCAGAGAAATTCAAGGAAAAGTCTTGGAATCACGTGGAATTGACTTGCAAAGGAAAGGAAGGAGAAAGCAAGATGAGTGAAATGAAAGGAGCGGAAGAGGCGAAAAATGTTCCTGAGGATGACTCATCGTTCTTCGACTACATAATTGGACCCGTTAAGCCCATTAAAAAACACTGGAAGTGTGTCTCTTTCAGCTTAACTATATTCTCCAGACACACTCCAGGTACTCCTCATCTCCCCTCAACCTTCGCTTCTCCACTCCACTTATCCCGAAGGACCTTCTTCTTCGCTCCCATTCACCGTCATCCTTTCCGCGACTGCTGCTGCTTCTTCCTCAGCTTCCAACTTGGCCCGAGCTTCTTTCTTTCCATTCTGCTCTTCCGCCACTTCCTTCCAGCGACTCCAGTTCCTGTGGACACCCTCCAACGTGGACCTCCTCACTGACAAGGGAACCTCTTTCTCTGGAAAACTCGTATCGACCAAATTGCACTGCAAATGAGCTATCCACTCTTCTTAGCAAATAGTCAAATACAACTATGGGCACAAATTGCGTTTTAAGGGTGGAGGTGGTGGAGGGGTCCAGATTTCCAGCTTTAGAAAAATCGCAAGTCTCTTCAGTTACTACGATTATCCTGACAACAACCCATTTTGCCCCCTTTATCTCCCTTAAAACTTAATTTGCACCGGTAGTTCAATGGACAGAGTTTGTTAGGAATAAGAGACATGCAGTTTAGGCTATCGCACGAGTCGACAAAGATTTTCCAGCTGAAGATGGATACTCGTGAGATGAGTTTCTCCAGGAGGAATTTACAAGGAATGCAAATGAGAAGTCTGAATCTCCAGAGGAACATAGCCCGAGTGAGTGTGGTAATATTGAGTTTGTAGGTTGCTGGAGCTTCCGTTGGGAGTAGAGACGGTCCTCCTTCCCTTCGTTGCCTGTGGAACCGGTGGACTGAAGTCGCTTCTCAATCTGCGGCAGGTCTGTTCGACCACGAAGACTTGGGTCGACAGTCTTACCCCGCGACAAGGAACTCGGCTGTTCTCGAAGGCGCAAGTTCGTATGGTCCCTTGGAGGAATTGTGGAATAAATTTTGCGGGGTTTAGGCTCATCGGCTGCAGACTTTGGAGCTCAAAAAAACCCGGAAAACAACGACGACGACTACGAGGATATTTTCTACAACAACCGAAGAATTTCGAGCCTCTTGGAATCTTTGAATCTCCGTGTTGTCCGGTTGGGAGGCATCTTCATTCGGTGGAAGTCGTCAACTGTGTTTCCCGCGTGTGTTTACAAAGTCTCCGAATTATCAATTCAGTTTTGCGGTCCTTACGAGGAGGACGAAAGGATGGCGAGGTTTAATGCGGAGCTGCTGAAAAACCCGAGTCTAAGGAAGTACGAGACTGTCATCCACCACCACTTCGACTTCGAGTGTCTGCTGAACTTCATCGACGCCAAGAAGGAAGACACGCGGCTGGAGTTGAATCTCAAATTATTGGGCACGTTTATTCGGCGCACGATATTCGGCGGTGTCGAAAGTAGTCGACTGGAGGAACTCACCTTTCCTCCGTCGCTGGAGCTGCTTTCCTTCTCCAGAGGATTACCTGCGCGTGGAAATCTCCCAGAGGGATTGAGGTAATTGACTCTTGAGAAATTTTCGTGCAACGCAGCTGAGCTTGCGAACTTGAAGACACGCTGTTCTCGTCTGGAGACCCTGAGGATCACTTCGGAGTGCGAAAATTCTTAAGATCCGCCAGGGAATTTCGAGGAATCTCCCGGGTTCGCAAGTAAGACACACGTCCAATGAATATTTATGTAACTGCCGTCTGCAATCCTTCTGAATGTCTGTTGCAGATCTGCGGATGTTGACGTTTGAAGCTGACGTCGCCTCGATGAGAATGCCGTTGAATCCTGCCGCGCTATTCTTCGGCGTGGATTCCACGTGGAGACTCTTCAGCTGACACACTTGGATCTGTGTTTCCAGTAAAAGGAGGAGGTTACGTCGATGGCCCCTGGGGTTGTAAGTTCCGTCAAACGATTAAGTTCCTTTACAAGCATAGTTGGTCATGTGACGTTAGGAGGAAGGAGTCTTTGGCGTCGGACGCATTCCTTGGCGAATGGAGAGGGAAGGACGCGGTCGGTGGCTGCAAATGTGAAGATAAGACACTCCACCCCCATTCTGAAACCTGTTCACTTGTTTGGATTTAATGGAAAATAAAATTGTACCAGTTCGAAAGCTTCGTGCAGATTTTGTAGTCCAAATCTTCATTTTTGGTGTCACACATGAATGTTTTAGACAAAAAATCTTCGGTTGCATTTAATAGAAGGATGGTAGCGGGAAGGTGTCCCTGTGTTCATCGGTTTTGGCTTGGTGTGCGAACAATCCTTTAATCGGGATTAAGGGTCCATTGTGGGTCAAGACTCAATTAACCCCTTCCGTGTACAAACACTGGCGTCTTCACGGCGAGTTGTGCCTAATTATAAAACCTTAATCAATTGTGATCCATTCCGACGATTCAAACCACAATTTGAATTCGACCCGAAGTTTCTACAAGGTTATTTTTTATTAGACTTTGTCACCGACATAAATGTGAACAGACAAAAGTGTAAATTAATATTTGCGATTGAGTGCGGCGGATGTGTTTTTTTTGCAGGAGGTCTGAGAATGTCGGGGCGACGTGGCGAGGAGCGAAAAAGTCTGGGCGAATCTTCAGATGACCAAAGTGCAAGCGGTTCTTCGGGCTGTGGAGGTTCGCATCGTCGAGGGCGGTCTCCCACTTCCTCCCAAGCTGTTGTTTCGAAAAAATCCGATTCTTACTTGCGCGTCGCTTGTCTTCAGATGACCGTGACGACAGACCTCCCACTCCTCCGACTGTTTCCACCTCGGTTCCTCCAGATGAGAAGCAGCTGTTGGCTTTGAATGCCGACAGTCGAATATCCGCGCGATTTACTGACGACGATTCAGACTTCGAAAGAGAAGTTGACATCAGTGACATTCTTCCGCCAGTTATGACAAACTGGCTGGGAGGAGGAGGACGCAGACGTGGGGATGAAGAAGACGGTGGTGGGAGCAATGGGGGCGGAAGGAACTGCGGTTGGAGCCCACTGGTCAGTGACAGCCACCAACGCGGCGGAGGTGCGGTTACAACCATTCGTTCAGCAATCGAGGAGACGGTAGGAGAGACAGTGATGGATTTAATTAGCTATTTAATTGCAATCAAGTGAAGCCTGTGTTGCTGTATGTTTTTATTTTGCAGACTTTGGCTTCCACATTTGTACGTAATTCTCTTGCTGACTTAATCCTTGAAATAAATTAATTGTTGCACACTCCTGATTAACGACCTTCAGTAGAACGTTTTTGTCCCTTCCACCCTCGACGATAGACTTGCAGGTCGCACACTTCCTTTACCTCCTCTGAATTCCCCACGCCCACATCTTTGGCATCGTCTCCAGAACTCACGGCCACCACATTTGCATCTTCACAACTTCGCACCTGTACAACACACAAAACAATGAAACGCTCTCAGCCAGTCACCTGAAACTACGCGTTACTTCAAATTTGATTTGCTTCGAATTTGGAAACCGATGAGATTTGGGTGCAGTTCTGGACACGCCTGTTGGCAAACGCTAATTGTGGCTGTGACTCACTTCATGTTTTGACCACCAACCTGAATTGACAGAGTGGCTCATGTTGGGTAGGTGTGAATGTTGGGACCATTGTGACCGTTGGGACCATTGTGACCGTTGGGACAGTTGTGACCGTTGGGACATTTGGGACCGTTGGGACAGTTGGGACCGTTTGGACAGTTGGGATCGTTGGGACAATTAGGACCGTTGGGACCATTCGGACAGTTGGAAACAATGAAGCTTTTGGGATCTGTGGGATTTAAGGATGAGATGATGTTCCATTCGGTTTCCATCAGTCGAAAAACAGTTTTTTCCGGAGTTTCTTGACTTCGTGTCCGCTGGTTCAAATTCAATGGAACTGCAGATTCATTCCTGAACTCCATGAATCTCATTCACTCCTGGTCACTCTCACGCAATGGACACTAGGAGTGGAATGGAGTGACTGCGATGACAGATGACCTCAAGGAGATCGGATTGGTTTGGAACAGGGTGCGAAGTGGTATTTTGTTATCGTTATTAATTGGTGGGATCAATTGTTAAATAACGATTTTTTTCACCACGAGTTTTTGGGTAACAATGTGATCAATGTGATCAATGTATCACACAACGTTAAATTTTCCCTATCCTACAATGATAAGGAATTGATACCATTGATACCATTGATCACATTAATACCATACCACTGTTAATACCACTGTGATGCATGCTTGGTAAGTGGTAAACTTCGCACCCTGGTTTGGAAAGATTTGGGAGATAAGACTGAGGCTGAGACGGGGCTGGTGAAGATATTTAATATTCCTCCCGAGTCTCTTCACGACGAGTTGAGTGGCATGAGAAGTCGACTGGAGGATCGACGGCACACTGATTGTGTGGTCATCACTGCGAAGCAATTCATAGACTCTGGGCGAAATGAGGCTTAATTTGAACCGCCAGCGTTTCCAACTCCTCGGGGGAAGCGTCCTTCCTCTTCCATGCGAGTTAGTCGCAGAGGATTTCTCTCCTGGTCAAAGTGAGACGCCATTGATGCTGAGTCCGTCGGAGAGAGCCTAACGTTTTTTAAAATCCCACTGCACCCACCCAGAGACAATCCCACTGAGAGCCGCCGAAGAATGAGGAGGAGGGTTGAGAGGATGCATGATTGCCGTTACCCATAACATTTGATTGGACGTTTAATTAATTAGAGATGACTGGGGACTGTGAGTTCGCGTTTAGGCATAGCATAGTTTATTAACGTCTCAGATGGTAGATAATTGTATTCCAATTCATTCCGCTACCAGGAGACGGGGCTAACCTCTTCTAGTGTACCTCAGAAGAGAGGTACACTAGGACCTACTGTAGCATACCACCCGAAACATGTGTATGCTAATTAAGGCGATAGTTAAATCGCCCAGCAGGCACCTTCCCCGTACTGCCTCTTTGCAGAGGTATCACAGAGCCAGGAAGGACTTAACTAAGTTTCCCTGGCTGGGGGATCGAACTACTAACCTTCGACGTGAGATATCTCCAGTCAGTAGTCTTCACCACCCAGCCATCAGGGCTTTATTGGAGAGCATGAAATGAAGCATTCAAGATGACGAACTGAATTCACTTTTACCCGGAATCCCTTTCTGACGCTCAAACCGTTGTTGAGGCTTGTGGGATTCAAATTTCAAATCTTTCAGTTAATTGGATTCTTTATTCCTTACGTGGGATTTGAAAAACTCTGTGGTTTCTTCATTTCGGTTTGCATGAAACTGGCGAGATTTTTCTTGGGGGTCCTTCAAAGGGCCCTGAAGAACAAAATAATAAATTGGGGGCCTGATTCAAAATTCTGAGTGGAAACTTACGAATGATTGGCCATTTGAAGGACCCAGCAAGACGAGGAGGAAGAAGTCCACTTTAGTGGACGAAGTTAAGTGAATAAAACTGAGTGGAGTTAATTCTGTGTAAACTGATTGCTGTAGAGGATGTGTGCAAATGTATAATTGCTAAGTTTATCACGTGACAGTTTATCAATCAATTCGTGAGAGGCGTGTGTAGGCAAAACACATAAGATTTTTTCTGGTCTCACTTCACCTCTACACACTCACAGTGTTGGACACAGATTGGAGGACTTGAAGATTTGGATGGGACAACGACTGCAAGTTGTGAAGTTTGGATTGTCATTTTTCCAGGCAGCCTGGAGGTGTCGTCGTGTTGTAGCTTTCGAAATTGAGTTGAATGGTGTCTCATCTAGATCCGACCATGTGAACTCACAAACAATGGCAGAACACATTGTGGCTTATGCTACCAAAGAGGTTCCATTGTTGTGAGTAAAGCTCACTTCGCCCCTTCCGTTTAAAAAAGTTCGCGTCTTCACACGGCGAGTTGAGAAGTCCAATTGAATTCAGAGTTGTTGTTTCTATTCTTCTAATTATTCATTTAATTATAGCATTTTAATTAATTCCTCGTGTGATCAGTTCCCACTATTCAAACGACAACTTGAATTCGAACCGTAGTTTCTTAAAGGTGATTTTGAAGATGAGTTTGTCACTGAAAGATTAAGACAAAAACCTCTGCATTGAAGTTTGTGTAGATTGTGGGTGTGTTTTTGTTGCAGGAGGTCTGAGAATGTCCGTGAGAAATGACGAGGACCTGGGCCTGGGAAAGAGGCTGGGCGATTGTTCAGGCGACCAAAGTCATAGTCATAGCATAGTTTATTTGAGTGACCGATAATACTAATTGTATAACAATCGTTTTCAGTACCAGGTCACATGTAAAAATAAGATAAAAAAGTTCTAAATTAACTATTAAAAAAACAGTTTACTAATCACTAATTATTACTACAGGTTAGGTTACTATTATAATTTAACACATGTTGATTTAAAATTCATCATAAACATAATCGACATTATGGCATTGCACCAATAACTTACGTCAATTACTGTCAAAACCATAGTGTGTTATTTAATCAGTTGTGTGTTTCGCTAAGACGCTCCACATTTTAACAGTCTGGTAGAAGTTAACAGTTTTCCCAAATTCAGTTTTCATCAAGGCTAATACGAATTTAGAGACTTGACGTGTTTGCTGTGAGGATTCAGGTATCTTCACATAAAACTGACTTACTCCTTTTGTTAGAGAAGACTCATTTACAACGTGTTTGTAAAAGAATAATAATGATGCATGCTCGTATCGTTCGGCAGATATTAACCAATTAAGCTTTTCAAAAATATACTGGGAAGCAACAATCAAGAACACTTAATGTAACTCCATAAGTAATTTCTTGCTGCCATTTAGGTGATATAGAATATAGACTTCTTATTTCTAGTCACGAGATTCACTCGCTGTGTCATTCTTTTCACTGTAGAGTTATATTGCTCCTCCCAATTGATATGTGTGTCAAGTTAAACACCTAGATATCTGAAACTTAATACTTGTTCCAATTTGTTATTATTCTTTAAACTAGGTTGTTAATTCTGCTACCAATATTTTGAGACCCTTTAGCTGTCGCTTTATCAAGAATATTTATTTTATAATTTTCTGTTGCAAAAAATGATTAATCTTATACACCATACACTTGGGCATAAAAACCTTTAATCAATTCGTGCCC
>JAQGAC010001597.1:0-13229 GCA_034696585.1 Isotomurus maculatus | reverse complement strand
ATACCCAAATCCTAAATCCCGATGAGACTGATTCTGAAGACGAAATAATGCATATAGGCATCGAAGTAGTCTACAGTGACGACGACATATTTGCTGAAGAGGATGAAGAAGAAGCAGATAATGAAGAGGAGGTGGAGGAAGAAGAGCAAGCAGATGATGAAGACGACATGATGAACGATCCCGACTTCGAATTACATACATCTGATACCGAAAGTGACGGTGAATTGTAATTCAATAGCATTGATAGCATCTTTAATGTAAATTTTCACCTAATTCTGTAAAGATTAGAACTATATAATTCTGAAGATTCTAGAAAAAAAGCCAACGAAAATAGTTGTCAATACTGTTGATTAGACTTTATCAGGCTAACTGAATAAAAAACACTGCTTATGCATGGAGCTTTTCTTACTCACACAATCATGTCTTGCTTGACCTGTGCAGATCAGTAGGTCAACCTAACAGCCAGTAAACCACTATTAAAGATTAAAGTAAACATGCGATTTGTAAGAACATGAGATTTGTGGGGAACCTTCATTCATTTCAGATATCGCTTCATGCGTTTTGCTATACACACACAGAATCATGGAGAACTCCCTTCCAAGTAAAGATAAGCCCCCTGCATATTTCCTTACGAATGATCAAAGAGACACCCATGTCATGGCGCACTCCGTATCAATGCTAGCATGTAGTTCAATCACGAGGATAGCTAATTGATAAAACTATAACTGCAGCTGACTGACCTGATCTCCTTGGATAGTTTTCAAGGGCTGGTGGAGAAATACTTACTACAATCGACTCAATTATGTACCTACGAGTAGTGTAAAACAAAATGTAAATTGCGGAAGAAGATCATGTGTAGCTGTGTAACTTCCCACGAAACTTATTGCAATACAGGAAGGAAGTTCATGTGCATCAAGACTTTGAAGGACGTAAAGTAAATTTTTGCTAAAGTGAGGAATCAAAGGTATCAATCAGGTCTTCAGCTTTCTTATGTCCTGTTCCCTGTCTGTATGGCAATTTATGCCCAATCGTCCACAATATGTCCATGTATACTACAAGCATCCCTTACGTATAATGATAAGCCAGACATGCTGTATAATTGCAACACAACATGTTGTTTAATGTTGGACAACCACAACTAATCATGGGAACAGTTAGCATGATTAAAATTGTACAATACTTCATGCATTTTTGTTAATTTCTTAGCTGGCTATTTATTTAGGTCGAAGATACTCTCTGAAGCAGTTCGTGTGTGCGCGACTTCGAGCATCTTTATCTTCGTGTCTCGTGAGTGAATTTTTTAAACGCTGCAAACTTGAGTGTTGGAATAAGTGCGATCGACACATTCATCAAAATCAGTAAGAAACATCTCTCAGTTCAGTTTCAAAGTGAAGAGTGTTTAAAGTTAGTCTGGAGAAAATGCTACAAAAAGCTAAATTTTGGGATGACGAAGAGCGAGAGGCGTTCAAGGAAGTAAGTTTTATTTACGATAGGAGAGAATTGATATATAATATGACTGCATATATGACTTGACCTAATTATTTTCCCTAAAATTCAGTTCCAAATTCGTGTTGCCGATTTAAATCAGGACAATGATACTATGATCCGATTTCTTAGAGGTGATCAAGGGTTTATACAGAATCTATTATTGCTTTATTGATGCAATGGTAAACAATATTAAAATGTTCTTCTTTACTTCTTCCAGCGAGAGATCATAATCTAGACCGAGCAGAGGAAATGCTCCGAAAGGTAGTTAGATATTGATGTGCTAGGAATAATAATTCATAAAACAAATAATGTCATGTCTTTTTTATTTTGCAATTAAAGAACGTACAATGGAGGTTGGAAAACAATATTGGTCAATATTTGCACTGGCGTCCCTCCAGTCCTAAATGGGTTGAAGAGTTCCCTATGGTATTTCTTGGTTACGATTTCGAAGGAAGTGCAGGTGAGAATGACACATTATGAAATGGATTGTAACCTTTATTTTTCCTAATTAATATTCATGTGTTTTACCTTGTCAAAAAGTTCTGTATGCTCCCATGGGACGATGGAACACGAAGGAAAAGTTGGAGCTAGGATTACGTTCCGATTGTGAATTATATCAATTTTACATGCTGGAAACTATCATGCATCACATCGCTAAGAGCAAATCTACTCAAATGGTGTTCATTTGCGATCAAGCAGGCTCAAGTATAGCAAAAGTAGCACATGTCGAATGTACGGAAAGGTTTCATGCAACTCAACTTCAATCACGAACAGGAATTCATTAACGTTTTTTATGGTTTCACTTTTTCAGCTGGACAATTATTCTACAGCGGATTCAAAACCTTCGAGCAATATTATCCTGAAATTCTTAAAAAAGCTATTGTGATAAATAGTAAGATATTTCAATATTTTTCTCAAAAACTAATTCTGTGAAGGGTTTACTCACTGAATCTTCATAATTTACAGCTTCCTGGATATTTTCTACCATATTCAACTTCCTCAAACCTGCTTTCACAGGAACAACTATGTCCAAAATTATGATTTTCAACTCCAACAAAGAAAATTACACGAAAGCAATGTTGGAAATAATGCCCGAAGATGTCTTGCCCACTAAATGCATCACATACTTTGATAACTAACTTACTTCTCATTGGAAATAAGACTAAATTCACATGCTGCATTCAGAACTATTTATAAATTTTCTATGCTTCGGCAGCAAGATTGGTGTTAACATTTGTATGATTAATGCCAATAATGATCCATAAAATATTATTTAATGCATACATTGTCGTTCGGGCCTATACAGTAGGTTAAGTTTTGTATTTTTTAACAACATCGGGTTGAATAGACCTTTTGCCTTCCACTTGATTGGCCTCGTGGTCTTCATACTGTGTTTCTTTCAATAATGTAGACTGCAAGGTTGTTTAAACTGGATGTTCTTAAAAATCAATGAGATAATCTGATCTTATTTCATAACGTCTTAGAAAAAGATCTTTCAAACAGAAATAGATTTAAATTATAGTTCTAGTGACTGAATAGTTTTGTGATATGATGAAAAGATGGTATATACTTCAAATGGATGTTGAACCGTACTGAAATCAGGAATAAAGACCTGGTTGGTCAACATGTCAATTTCAACTCGTATTTTTTAATGTCCACTGTCTTGTATGTTGTATGAACATGCAAATTCTCCCACTAGTGCGAAATCCTCATTCATGCGACTCTTGTTTCTTAAGCAATGCATACGGACTCAGAAGTTCAATATAGCAGACCAGTTGCTATTCTTGAGTACGCCGAAACCCCCGTCATTTGTCTTTCTTCTTATCATTTCTACTGAGTCGATTTCAATCCCTACTTTTTAACTTCGAGAAGGTTCGTCTTCGTCTACAATTTTTCACTGAATATTGATGTTGCATTTTTAACTCAAACACAAGCCAATCAGACATCCCAGCGCAACAAATGGTTTATTGCATGCTTTTTCCAATTTCTAACTTTTATGTTATTTTATTTATTTTGTTTTTTAACTTTTGTTTTAGTTTCGAAAATTAAAGCAACGTTTACGACTCTTAGCTTAATGATGCCTTGAAGAAGCTACATTTTTTCGTGAGTGTAAGACATTCCTTACAGAAGAGTGGTATTCAGTGCAACCAGGTAGATTAATCATAAAAACATGAAAATAATATTTACCTGCAGAACCACACACTTAATCATCGTCAGGGTGGCAGGTACTTTCAACTCTTAAGCCCCAATGACGCCAGGCATAATAATCGTAGGGATATAAAATGCCCATCTCACTTTACATTTACAATGCGACCTTCCAGTAAATATATGCGATCAATCTAACTTGCCAACAGTTTTAAGCTAATCAAGTCAGGCAAGTCTTCAGATTCTCAAACGCGATAAAATGCTCACCCAGACTATAACCATAATACCTCCGTCAAAGTGGCAGTTGATTGCAACCTGTGGGTAACATTTTTACAAGTCGTTATGCAAATTATCAGAGATCTTCGTTGGGAACAAAAAGCAATGAAAGTATTTATGGATTCAGCATGATTCGAGGGCTTTTCCGAGTAACAAGTTTTTGTTAAAAAATTTCCTTCTACTTCGTTATCATATCAAGAACTAGTTTGGGAACAAGACTTAAGATTACTTGAAATTGAATTTTAGTTTCATTTTGACACAGAAAGTGATAAGGTCGTACAACATTTAAGGCAAACACGACAATGCTATAGTCACAGTCTCACACCGTGTAAAAACTAAGCCCCATTAAAACAACTCTTTCTTAGGCAAAATTATTTGCATGACAGGCTACAACAGACTAAATAATTAGAAGTTACGCACACGTGTAATTTAGCTCAGTTGAAGGTGTTTATAATAATTATTACAACATTGCCAGAGGTCTTTTGATTCATGTGAGATTCGCCAGTATCTGGAATCTGAACGACTTCTGCATCTTCTGGAGTTCGCACAACATCTTTATCATTAGCTACCGCACCCAGTATTTATCCCATCTTATGCACGGTTTTGCATAGATGAAAATATTCAGTTCAATATAAATAATTCGATGTTAATAAGCACGAAATGGACTATTCACGAGTGTTAATCTATCAAGGATGCCAGCTGAAAGTTAAGTTATTATCAATAATAGTTCGATGAGTTAAATATTACATATTATAGCTCGGTCAGAATTGCACTAAATGGCTCCAGCAAAGGGTACATTATACACAAACCAGATCAAGTTTTTACAGTTGAAGGACATATAAGTAAAGAAGAGCTCAATGCTTCATTGATTTTGTTGTGGACTAATTACTTTTCTGAAAACCCAAGTGATTCATGCGATCAGTTCTGAATCTCCATTGAAAATAACGCATTCTTTATACAGATCACAGATACAATTTAAACTGTAGTAAATCGTGAAAAATATTTTTAAATAATCAACGCCAAGCATCACTTAATGCTCTTCTTCAGAAAGCTCAGCTACAACAATGAAGCAATTATTCTTTCTTCTGTGTATTGTGCTGTTCGCCATTCTTTGGAATGCTCATGACGCTGAAGTATCAGCACTACCATACAAACCTCGTTTCAGACGATCTGTAAGGAGTTTTGAACTTACTTTATGCACGTTCATCCTTGAGTATTGCATATTTTGAGCATTCATTGATTTTCTTACAGTCTGTACCTGATCTCCCGTGTTCTGGCGGAGTTTCAATCGGTGGAAAATGTAGGAAGACTACGAGTATTGTCGAATATGATACAGAAACAGTAGAAACTTCATCTGTCCCAAGACAACATTTTTAAAGTGACCCCCACTGTGAATATTGTGGCAATCGTGGATAGTTCCAGTCATCCAATCCAGTTTTTCGTGACTGAGCTAAGACGCATATTGGCTGTATCGCACATATTTCATTTTTATATTTAAGGCTACACAGCGAGCGTTGATTATTTTGTAGTTTAAGCTGTTCGTTGTTATTATTAATATAGTGACTGTTAAGAATGTTCATTGCGAATGTTTTATGAAAATTATAATGCTTTATTATTAATGAATCAGTTTCCTAAATAGCTGTGATGATTAAAAATAGCCTGAAGTTTTCGCTAGTCTTCTTTGAAATTCTGTCATTTATTTTTTAAAAGCTAATCGCATTATAAAATAGTACTAAATATCATGTAAATAGCAGCAATAGTTGCATGTACTATAGTCCTATATCTGTCTAGTTGAAAAGACAAAAGCACGTGCATCTAAATATTTGCTTACTTGAATCGATGATTAATAAATAATGAACACCCACTGAATCACCCTTAATCATGCAATAGGTAGCTAACTTCCTCGGCATACGTCAAAGGAGAGTAAGCTTTTCATTCCTTGGATGCCTTGCTTATGACATTCATCTGCTTGAAGTCACTTTTTCGAAACCTTTCTAATAGTTCTTCGTGGTACAATAGAAAGAAGTAAAATGCCTGGCGATGAGATCGACCAAGTGAACCCTCCGACTCCAACCAACGCAAATACTCCTCCAGGTTTGCCTGCTTTTTTGTTGTTACTTTGCATCTATATCAAATTTTCTAAAAAATCTAAACGAACTTTAATAAATTACAGCCGAATCTCTCGAAGCATCTGCACCTCCTCTCTACGGCTTTCTCCTTCCATCATCACCCTCGTCTAAAACCATAAGAGTTTTCAGCATTTGCCTTTGTAGCTGCGATCGCATTCGACTTATCGGATGTCCTTTGGATTTGAAACTCAAAATTCGAAATGTGATAGAGAAATCCTGGGGAGTCATTCAGAAAGAGAAAACGTACTATCATGGATCTCATGAGTTTAAGCTGGAAGGCTTCCCATGGTCTTCATACGATTCTGGACTCGACTGTGTTCGCTCTCGAGCACTAATTGTTGCCATCTTGACCTGTACACTCCAAAATGGGTGGACTCTCTTGCAAGGCACAGACATCAGCAGGTTGGATGGAGACTGCGATGTTTTATTCTTCGAAAACGCTCCTCCAGAGAAAACTGTTAGCTTGATCGCTATGTCCCTGCATTCAAATGATCTCATCCGATTGCACAATGCCCCGAAGGTCATCAAAGACTTGCTAAGGGATGCCATTCTTTCCCACTGGTCCAAAGGAATCCAACACGAGAAAAATCACTGTGGATCCTTCGAAGTCAAAGTTTACGGAACTCCTTGGTTGGAATCAGAGTTCGGAAGCAAAAGCGTCACTCGCACACTTCTTATGTGTCAAATCATCGCTAACTTTCGAGCTGCAGGCTACCGACTGTACGCTGCTTTGGATGTTACTCAAGCACTTGGTGGAAAAAATTTGGACACCTGGATCTTTAGAAAAGAACCTACTACAGGCTTTGAGCTTGAAGAAGACAATTAATTACAAAGAAATGTTTGTTTTACCATTTTTATTATATGCATTCATGTTTCAGACGTCGGATCGAAGTTGATTTTTACGTTTCGGTCTAAAATTGCAACATTCTGTGTCAGCTTGTTGACAGCTCTAAATGTAAAGTTAACTCTAGGCATGTAGTAGATTTTTATGTATCACAATAATAAACTCAAAGTATTAAATATTTATGATAATTATCAGCATGTTAATGAATTGACAAGTGACATACTTCGTAAAATCATAACCAATTGCAGTGAGTCACAGTGTTTCGTGGAAATAACTGGACTCACGATTAAAAGAATTAAACTGCTTCAGACATTCAGACTGGTTTGGCGTTAATTGAAACTTAATTGCAACAGCCATGAGATGGTACTCTTTCTCGAACAGTCAGTGCCAAAATATTTTACCACATTTTTAGCCATATAAGGCAACGATTTAGTTGCTTGCCAGGTTCCCATTAATTGTACCAAGAAATATACTTAAGCTTAATTATTCGTTTCGTGGTTTTTCGTTTCTTTTCTCCCGGATCAATTAAATCACAAGTGCATTCCATAATTACCCACAAACCACTAATTATGTCGCACTGGTTGCTTCTTTCTTGCTGCAATTCAACATTTTAAGATTTTATCCCCATCCGTCATGCTTACGATTTACGAAGTATGTGTTTAGTAGTAACCAGTCATTACGTTACAAGATGCAACTCCGCCTCCCCACTCTTATTATGCTGGAATGTTTAAGGTTGAGAACGAGAATGCTAACTCTAACAATTAAAGAATTTCTGATTCATTACCATTTCTACTAATACGTAATCCTACTTCTAATCTGATTGGTTGCACAGAAGCTCACAAGAATTTTAGTCAGCAAGGTTAGTTTCGTGTTATTGTCTTCGATTGGCCTATGAATCGATACGCGTCAGAGGTGTAATTATCTGTAAAAGACCTTGTAAAAGGTGATTTGGTTTGGATACTGCGAATCAGCAACTCTAGACTTAAAAATCCTGTGTTTTAATTTTTAATACAGGTTTATGCACCATAGAATGTGCAGCAGCAATAGTATTTGCGATTCTGAGAATTAAACCGAAGATGACCAATACCAAATACTTTATTTATTCTGTCTACGAACTACTACGCGAAGGGTTATTGAGATGACTCAGAACTGTCAGAAGAGTTTGAATTGAACAAATTATTACATTGCATTTCTTCCTAAATAGCCGTCTGGCAGTTGGTTGTACCTCTCCAGCATTCACCAGTAGGCACTAGCCATTCATTCATTGAACTAGCCAGTCTCAATCCTAAAGAGCTCTTAAGCTCTTAAACTGTGTTAATTCAGATTTCGTAGAACAGCAGAACGTTATGCCATACTTGCGACTTAAATTTGGCTTATTGAAAGCTTTTTTGTCATATATAAACCAAAATTTCACTTCGTACGCCTTCAGTCTTAAATGACATTCAAAATCGCAAGTTAGGTTATTTACAGCAAAAGATTATTATCTCATTTTCTGAAACTTCAGGAAGCCAGAATATTATAATTCCAGAATTCCACTGAGATTACGCACAAGTTTGTGGTTGGAAGTTGGAAGTCAAAAACCAAAACCTAATTTCCGCTAATTAAAACCACCAATAGACTTAATTGCATTAAACGTCAATTATTTGCTCAGAAATTGCCTTTCGTACTTTATAGTTCAATAAAAACCTAATCCAAAACTCAATCCAGATAGTTTTTTAGTGAACTACAAGGAGACAAATACTCGATATCTCAAGATGGGCTATAATTTGTTAAAACAATCTTCTCTGGGGCTTCTGTTCAGTCTAATTATTTTCGTTTGGATATTAACGGAAATCTCCCACACGGAAGCGAAACACCTAGGCCATCAAGTTCACTACAACAGACTGGACGACTCAGATAGATTTGTACGTAAAGTTCAAAGTCCACTAAGATTTCGAAGATTCATTACTGCTGTAAGCCCATTTTAATATTAATTAATCATATCTAAGGTCGTTTCAAATATCAGTTGCTCACATGAAAATATTTATCATTTTTTAGTTTAACGTTCCCGACAAACACTGTCCACCAAATACTCGAAGGGCACCAAACGGAGGATGCGTTCGTATTTATGACATCTACGACTACTTGGACTCGAACTGATTCAATTGCTGAACTAACTGAATAGTACGGAGTGTGTCATTTTCAAAATGTGCCGAGAAGAAGATTCGTTCGACACTCATCATCGACCAGAGTCAGAGCACTTGATGCAAATAAAAGCGCATTCTAGTATGTAGTACAAAAAGTATGTCACGCTATGCTAATCTTAGTTACCTTCAGACTCGCTGTAATATATGCAACTTTTCCTCGTATGATATTTACCACTTTCCCTCGCTTTAATGCCCTACAATTTCAATACTCTCATTAATATATATAAGTAGTTAATATTCAATCCACAGTATTATTGAATCAAGTTTTTCTGTTAGTATTATTAGCTTTATGGATTCTCCCCTCACAATGTACGCTTATTTGAGTAATTAACTCAATGATATAAAATATCTTTGTTATAAATGAATCTTCAGATAACCGACATCTCGTATTCTTTCTCACTGAACGCTTCTATTGTCAAACGGCACTGCTCACAACCAAAAGAATTTATCGTAAGAACCAACACAAAGGAAACCTGCCATGTGCGGAAAGATCTGTTGCTAATAATTAAACCTGTTATTGCGAGATTGCGACAGAGAATCTTCGCTCACCACTGCACGGTCAAGGTTGGGAGAGACCTCGCTTGCATATAAAAAATGTCATGTAATGAACTCAAAGGCACACAGGCACACAGTTGTGGACATTATCATGATAATGCAATGTCTCACAACGTTACCCAAATTGATAATATCTAAAGAGTCATATTTAAGTTGGCCAAATACAGTAAGTAAGCGGTTCAAGGATGAAGTAAGTGCATTGGGATTACTGTGTCCCTCTTTCTTAATACTAAACGGATTACAGTGACAGAAACACCCTCCCAGTAACCTCGTAGGCTGACCCTATCTCCTTAGAAGGCAACGGATTTAAGTAAGTGTGAAGTGAAGATATTATTATGACCCTTTGTTTGTATTTTGTATATTATAACAGTTCCTTTAGAATCAACATGAATGAGGTTATCTTGAGATTCTTGAGATTGGAAGTCTTCGTCATAATGGAACAAAAACACTCACTGCTGCGACTTCATTGAGTAAAAATCGAAAGTGTGTTGTGTTCGAACAAAAACTCGCCTTTTTAATACTTATTAGAATTGTCTAGTCTACAGAGTCTACGCTTGTTAAATTTCCAAGAGAAACATTAAACGCCACAGTTCTTGGAGTCTACAGTTCAGTCTGTGGCTTGTTGTGGTGATGCAACTCGCTTGCCTTACCTTCTAATGTTTTCAAAGTTCTAATAGGCAATATACAAAATTATCACGAGCGAATGCAGGTTATTGGTTCCTTTTGAATCTGCATTAAGGCTAGGCTAACAAATTTCTATTCGAGAAGGTGATCATCATTTCTCATCTGTGCTGATTGAGGACAAAACCAGTTAAAGTTAAAGAAGTCAGGTACACCACGTTCATCTGTGAGGACTCTCTCGTTCGTAGAGTTTGTGAGATTGCAGCTAAGTCGTTTGAATTTGAGAGTTTCTAATCGGTCAAAGATTTTTTAATGGACGTCAATCACATGTAATCTAACCAAGAGGAACTCACTAGTGTTTAGTTCTAGAAATTATTATCTGAAATCTTTAAGTTTCGTAAGATTTTAGTGGTTTTTCAAAAGTAAAACGATTATAGTACTGTAGTGCACAATGATTCAACCGGAAGGAGAAAACGAGCTAAGCGCTATGGACCAGGTTTGATAAGATATCTGTATAGACTTAATAAATTCCGTTAATTACTAACCCAACCTATTATATCCAGTTTAAGAAACGGACAAAAGATCTGTCTGTCACTCCTTCTGATGTTACCTGCTTAAGGTTTTTAAGAGGTAACTGATTATTTACCTATCAGAAACTACAATTAACCTGGTTTGCTCCTTGTTTATAAACACCACGACTGTATTTTTTTATTCTTCAGCAAGAGATCTGAACTTGGACAAATCAGAAAATATGTACCGGAGGGTGATACATATAAAACACTTACTACGTGTAATTTAAGTAAGCAATTGATTAAGTTAATATTTGTCTCCTAGTGTCTCAAATGGCGAGAAGACTTTCAAATATCCACATACATAAATTGGAGGCCAACTAAATGTGTTGAAGATGATTTAGTATTCGGGTGCAGTGGTCACGACAGTGAAGGAAGACCAGGTATGTTACATTCGGGAATGTGATAGACTGTAGAATGTTGTCACTGCTGAACGAGAGTGTCTTTGTTCAAGTCATTTGGATGCCTTTGGGTCGATGGAATGCTCGAGGATGGGTAGAGAAAGGATACAAAGAAGACATTGCAAAAATGCGTTACTACATTCTTGAGACAATCATGCAGTACATCAAAGAAAGTAGTGCTGACCAATGTGTCGTTATCTTTGGAATTGAAGGGTTGACGTACTGGAAAGTAGCCCATGTTGAATGTAAGATGATTCACACATTGACTGCACATTGCAATTGAGATTGCTTGAGTTTGTATGGGAATTTCAGCTATGCAGATTCTCATGGACTCGCTAAAAGACTTGTCCCTCTACTATCCTGAGATCATCCGCAGGATGTTTGTGATTAATAGTAAGTCGGTATTTGTTTTTTTTGTACTCTCTCCGATAACTAAACTAACTACGAATGTTTCTTCGAAATTCTAGCTCCGTGGTACTTTCCTTACGTGATGACGTTCATAAAGCCAATTCTGTCAAAAAAGACAACGGAGAAAATCCATATTTTCGACTCGGACAGAAGGAAGTGGTTGCCAGCTTTGCTGGAAAATATCCCTGAAGACAGCATTCCTAAGGAATATTTAGAAAATTGTAATTCCACTTGAGCATCAATTAAGTTGTTGTTCAATTTCTCACACGGTCCAAGTCATCTATAATTGCTCCATCGGATTGAGAGATTGTGCGCAATTAAAACATATTATAGTTCTGACATTTACATGATATTTTTATGTTCTCGGAGAGAGATTTTGATTTGTAGTATCATTTCAAAGTTAAAATAATCTAATGACTTATATGCACTAAACGTAACTGGATTCTTTGTAAATGTTTGTTTTAAAATTACAGTACAGCATATCTTAAGATTAACCTTCAGTAAACTTTCTTATGATTAGTAAACGTACGTTTCTCAGCTACACTTTTTGTAACGTGGTATTATTTCTAAAGAAATCGTCAAAATGTTTCACAATATATGAATGGTTATTCGGACAGGATGAGGAATAGCAAACCTGGAGCATAAAAACATTCTTTTATGTAAAGGAAGCAAATTCTCACACGTTAGAACTTAATTCTTAATCTTCATTCTTAATCTCTGAAAATCAGATTTTTTTAAAAATAAGATTTTAAGTTTTAATAGGTTCCGGTCTAGAATGATTTCCATCAGGCAGCAATTGTGGAAATAGAAAACTAGTAAAAGTATACCCTTGGGTTGACTGATGAGAACAACTTTTTTTTCATTCTGTCCAAGCAATTACACCTTTATATTCCTCTGCATGTAATATGACTTCATTCTTGTGTTAATCTTGTGACCGAAAACTTGGCCACTTCCAGCGTTATTGGTGATTAAAAAGTCCAGTTATGTTTGATTTAGCTAAGCATTACTGCATAATCACAATAGTTGCTAAAATCCTTGTGATTGTGGTTTCAGGTTTCTTCTAGTGAGTAGAAAAGTATCGTTCTGGATATCTCAGGAACGTATAGCCTTACAGTTTATTCGAGTTCCAAGAACCGCTAGAAAAAGTATACTTCACTGGAGTTCATGAATCCATCTTTTTGTCATTTTTGAGCTACACAGCAATTTACCGGAGACAACCAATTCTTCTTTCATTTAACATGAGACTTATTCTGTTGATGTGGATCGGTGTCATCGGACTGGCCTATTTTACGGGTAGCAGTACTGCTCAAGGTATTCTCCAGTAATTGTAACTTTATTGTTGCAATACAAAATATTTAAAAACATGAGTGTGCTCGTTCAAAAGGCCTTACTACTTGCGATCGAAGCAAAGCAACGTAAACTCATTTAATGACGGATGCAGTATCATGCAGTGTGAACTTTGACTGCAAGTGTGGCTCGCTGAAGTAGGCCGACTGGAAATCCGACTCCTCAGCGTGTGTGTTATGGACCCCATAACACACATATTACGCAGTCGGACGCGGTCGGATGGAACTGGCGAGGCCGTGCGTCCGATCGCTCGCATGCCC
>JAQGAC010001596.1:0-13232 GCA_034696585.1 Isotomurus maculatus | reverse complement strand
TATCTAGAAGTGATTACGAGAAATGGAGGCATTGTGAGATGACCATCCCCTACAAACAATGGCGTAACATGAAAAACCGCTGCGCAACGGTACAATTCCTAAATACATACATTAGACCTTCGACCAACGATAAGGTTATTAAAACAACATGACTTCAAAATTTCAATTTACTTTTTTTGGGACAGACGATGCATTGGGCAAAACCACGGGAACAAACTATGTTGGAACACTCGTCTACAAGCGACCAGGAATCTGCAGCTGAGCAACGGGATATTCAGCGTACTCTAAACGACCTTGTGAAAGAAGAAACCGGAATTAAGAAATGCTCCCGACAAGATTGGGAGTCTGACAAAACTTCTAACATGTATAGTAACTTCCGCAACTACAAAATCTAAGCCTGAATTACACGCAGGACGTATTTCCTTCCAAGCAACTTGGGACCAAGAAACAATGCATGACGTAGAATAAATAATCACGGTACTATTGATTTCATTCAGCAAAGTTACATTTAATGCTTTATTTAAGTACGATGTTCATAGATGATTGAACTATTAATAACTTCTCTCGTTTAAGTTACAAATACCCTCGTAAAATCTAATCTACTTACACAAGTAGTCCGTATTCAGCCTGAAAATAAACATATTCGGTTTTGTTACAGCAATCGCTTTCTCTGTAATCGTATCCATATAATTATTCCAGTTTTTTGTAGTCTTTCAAATCGAAACCTTTCTAAAGACATAGACACATTCAACATTTATATGAGTATAGAATATCATCCATCGACTCAACAGAAAGCTGAACATTAAAAGTTTTTAGCACAAATATGAGTGTTGTTAGTACGTGTAGTAAAAACTTACTGATAAAGAGAACCTCGAAAAGTATTCAATTCCAAACAATTTAACTACTTCTAAACACACCCGACGTTGAACGCTACAGAATCAAAAATGTCTTCATACGATCCACAACACCGTTTAGCTGTGTAGAAGAGGACTTAAGCAGGTGCATCTTTTACCAAAACATGGATCGTATAACGATTGTAAAGCTTTTGAAAATTTAGTCCGATATCACGTTGGGGTCGCGATAGTCTCTTGTGTTTTGTATAAAATTACAGCGCAAAGACACAAACCTTTGAAAGCCTCAAAGGCACCTTCTTAGGGCCATTCAATAGTACATCATAGTAGTTAGCAACAATAGTAATAATAGTAGTACATCATTTTCATTCGTAAAGTTATATAACATGTTACAACTGTCTATAGTTTTAGCACGCTTCCATATATATTTATATATATAACTATATAATTAGTGCAAGTAAAGATGAGATTCCACATTGTCGATTAAATCCACATTTACTGCGATGTCATAATATGAGTATCATTTCCATCAACATCTCAATCATATTTGTAAATCACTTCCTTTCTTACTCTCCTCCACCACAGAACGCTTACTGTGCTAATGTAAACAACATATTTAAGTACTTGGTAACGTTTCTTAAGTAATTCCCTTTATGCATCCATAACAAACTCTCAAAATATTCCTCTCCTAATATTTTACGCAACACAAGTCTTTTCATTAAGTGCTCGACCTCGGCACGTACTTAAGATATAGAAATTATCGCTTTAAAATATCATGTACATCTTTTTATGAGACACCATCACATACGAAACAAATTTCCCATATTCAGTTCGTCAGTTTTATATGAAAGGTACGAGTTTAAAGAGTTTAACACAACATTACAGAGAACGTCTAATCTAAGATATTCTTGTATAGTACAGATAATCAAACACAAATGAAACGTACGTAATGATATATACCTTTCCACAACTCGTAGAAGCTGCCAGAATGAGCATCACTGTCACAAGTTGATCATTATTACTGTTCACGCTACGCACGTAGTTTCAAATTCGGGTAACGTGGAAAAGTCTAAAAGACTTTCGCCGTGTTTCCCAAATAGTTCTTGTTGCTCGTGTTTTCGAAAACTACTTCAGCGGTTTCCCGTTCTGTTGGGTGGTCTGGGTGACTCACACGCTCAGCTTCGACTCCGTCCGTCTCGTCGAAGTTGTCGGGGAATTCGTTCTGAGACTTCTGCATGACGCTCTTCGTAGGAGCGTTTTGATTGACAGACGAGGTGAGTTTGTTGATTCTCTGTTGAACAATTTTCAAATGTCTGACGATGTAGTCTTCATGTGGTGCGAGTTGTGAAGCTCGGATAAAGCATTTCTCAGCTCGCAGGAGGTCTCCTCGCTCCACATAGACGACACAGAGGTTGTGGAGACCTTGGACATTCTCGGGATCCAAAGACAGGATCCTTTGGTAGCACTACAGAAAGCCACACAAATTAGATTTGTTTCTGCAAAGAGATACATTAGAGACACTCACCGCCTCTGCTGAATCCAGGTCTTTGATGTTGTTGATGTAAATGTCTCCAAGAAGGATGAGTCCTTTGATATGGTCAGGATGGAATTTGACCAACTGGTTGAGGAAAGGAGCTGCCTCCAACGGCCGCTGACTGTCCGCCAGCAGCAATGCCAAGTTGAACAGCGCACTGCGAGTTAAAAGGCCCATAAATTCACCTTTCCTTTGCACACAACCTTCACTACGAAGCGTACGCACCTTCGGAAGTCTTCCTTCAGTTGGATGGCTTGCCTGAAGTACTTTTCAGCCCCCTCCGTGTCTCGTTCGTCCATAGCCAACATGCCGAGATGGAAATAAGCTCGCTCGTTGTTCGAGTCTCGAGACAACAAAGTCAGCAGTCTTTGCTCAGCAACGGCTCTGTGGGAAGGGTCTCCGAACTCACTGAGAACAATTGCAGAGTTGAGAAGGGCTTGGGTATGCTCCGGTTCGAAATCCAAGGCCTTGTCCAGGTACGCTAGTGCTTGAGAAGGTTTCCCTTGCTCCAAATAAACCACTCCAAGCTGGAAAGGATCACAGAACTCTGATTAAAGGGGAGCCTGGCAACGCTAATGAAAGAATCGGATCTCACGTTGTAGTAGATGTCTGGATTGCTGCTGTCATAAAATAGAGCCCTTTCATAAACCTCTTGAGCTTCTTTCGTCCTGGTAAATGAAAAAGAGAATTCATTACAACTCAAGTAGCGCACCAAGGACCGCCGCATCTTTAATCAATGCGACTGCACGACTTCTTCTTTTACCTGTTCATCTTGAGGAGAATGTCTCCCCGGTTGATGTACGCTTGAGTATAGTCCGCTCGCATCGAGATTGCTTGGCGATACAATCTGTCTGCTTCTTCTAATCTCGTCTCATTCCTCGCAATCAGATTCGCCAGATTCAAAAACACATTCAGATGATTCGGAGCAATCCTCGCTTGGTACGACTCCCCTGGTTTCGCCTTCGGTAACAGAGACTTGGCCTGCAATAATCAACTTCCCCATGAGATCTCTCAACAACTCTACAGCAACTCGAGTTAATTTCATGCGTCCTCACGACCCACACGACCCATCGTCTCATCACCACCCACCCAGGTGGACGTGAGGAAGCAACGGTCGCGATATGATAGATTGTTTTGAAAAACACAAAGGAATCAATAGGGAGCATATCGCTTGGTCCAGAGGAGACCGAGTTCACGACGGAGATTGGAGAAATCATCAATCTTGGAATAACAAAGGAATCAATAGTGGGCGACAAGAGAAAGCATCCCGAGGATAAGCTTATATAAATACACACAACATAAAGAACAAAACGGTGAGGAAGACATCCTAACCAAACAACGGGAGAAAGCTGTTCATCCTGCCCCGAGTAATTTTTCGCCCGTAAATCATTACGAGGAAGCAAGTTGCATGCGGGCCACCAGCATCTGCGGGGCGGGTTGGGACGACGAAGGAAGAATAGAAGTGAGTTACCTTCAGATAAGCATCTTCAGCCTCTTTGTACAGCTTGAGGTTGTTATAAGTCCTCCCCACATTGATGTGAGCACCGATGTCATCTGATTGCACGCTGAATTGAAAACGGTCACATTAATCAACCTTCCTTTACTTTCACTCCACTTGCTCCGTAAAATACGGCACGCGAGCAAACAAACTTTTTCATTACTCTCCAAACTACCTTCCTATTTAAACGGCCCCCTTCGTTCCTCTTCTTGACCCACTCATCGTTAAAATAACAAAGTTGAGAGCGACTTTTTACCCACACGCTGTTACTTTTAATTCGGTTGCAACCAAGTTTATGAGACTTTCCTCATTAACTGCTCTTTCATCTTCACTCAAAGCCACGGCACCACGAGTAATGAACTAATTTCCCACGTCTTTATTATTATTGTGGCCTCCTGTCAAATACTTTCCTCCTCCAAATCTCAAACTTCCCGAGATTAAAAAGGAATTGGTTACACAATCACATCGGAAATAATATTATTGAGCTCTCCCTCCAACCAGCATCTCAGTCGACGTGGTGGTAGGCCCATTACAAAGTTACTCCATCACAGAGAGAAGAGAAAGTTGGAGTAACAATAAAAGCCTTTCGGGTGACCTGCAACTAAGTTTCTCTTCTGCCGATAGATCAACTCGAAAAAAGAATTTATGGTCAGACGACGAAAGAAACGCTCGCTGATTTATCTCAACTACAGCTAAACTGACTTATTGGTAAACTTTCTTCACTTAAAGGGACTCCACACACACTCGGTCCCTTCACTCCCCATCCCCTTCGAAAGGTCTCTCTCTGTGCTTTTATTTATGCGTGCATCCGGACAACCAAACTTCCGCTTCTTATTATTAGCTCCGTGACTTCTGGCCGTGCGAAGAGAGAGTGGGGAGAGAGAGTCCCCTTAATTCCCGTAAGAAGTGACTTCCTCCAGCGAAGGAAGTAAATTCAAGAAAAGTAATAAATCTTTCAAGGCGAGATAGAAACATCCTCAATCAATTCTCTCCTCGGAGAAGTTGGTGGAGGTGCGACTTAGCAACTCAAACATTGAATCAATTAAGATGATCAATAGGCCCTGCTCCTACACTCATCTATCTAATGCCAAGTGACAGCGTTGATTTCACTCATCCATTTTAATTTACGAGGCCCAGTACAACAAGTAAATCCCACAACAGATTGACACTCACCTCACAGCCTTCTGGAAGTAGTAGAGAGCATCCTTGTACTTTCCCTGGCTCTCCAGAGCATGACCAACATTGTTGAATAATTTGGCGTTCTTCTCATTCACCTTCAGCCCAGCCATGAAAATCGAGTATTCTGATTCCCAGTCGAAGTTTCGAACGTGCGTCTTCGCCCCGTGAATGAGGAGCAACGAAGCCAGAAACAACCAGCACCACTTCCTCCGCTCCCTAAATATCATCAAATATTAAGTCACTAACTTTTCTCCCGGCCAATTTACACGCCCCGAATAACTAAACACAGACACACACACAAAACCCCCTTCCTCCTTGACTTCTTCCCAATATCCCAATAAACTCATCAAATGAATTGGCTCACTTGTTCGACGAGTAGATTCGTGTCCAGCCATACGCAACCAGAAGGCAGAACCCCATCGACGGGATGTAGAGGATCCTCTCAGCAATGACAAACCCCACGGGGAAGAAGAGATTAGACGCTGGCAGGAAGGGAAACACCATCAGCGACAATCCCTGCAGAGTCACAAATCCTTTACACCTTTCACCCACACACAATCTTCGTCAATCACACACACACGTACCATGATGACTATGTTCGAATGTCTGTCACTGCTCCGAGAGAGAGCTGTCCTAGCCAACATAAACAGGACTCCGAACGTCGCCACAGTGGCCAAGTTCCGGGGATCCATCCACGACTCCACCAACGGCACCGTCCCCATCGTCCAGTCGCAGCAGAGGTCACAAGGGTACAGCATCAACCAAGTGTTCAAACTCACCAAGTAGTTGTAGGTCAAGTGTCGCACTGGAAACTCAGCTGCCGACGCTGGATTGTCGAACCTGCAATTTCACCATCAGGTCAGCTTCGTAATATTCATCTCTGAGATTCCTTTCATGTGTTATTGGCATTCCCCACATTCCGACAATCATAATATTCAGCAGAGAGTTGCAAACAAATATTTCGCCCCTCACAACGCTCCCAACTATTTGTTAGGATGAAAAATGCTTTCTCCGCTTCACTGTCTTTGATTAATGAGAAATATTTTCGAACGCCAACGACAACACGAGAGCGGAGCGATGAGAGAGAGACGGAGAGAGCCTCCCGGGTGTTTATACGGGTAGGTAAGAATAAGTTGTGTGTGTTGTGCTTATGGCAGGTTGAACAAAAGCTTCGGAAGATAATCAGGCGGGGAGGGAAAGAAGGTTTACGAGACACTTTGAATTCATTAATTGGGGAGTAAATGAAGGGGGCATTTAACGCCATTAGGGGAGGTTGTTCTCTCCTCATTACACATTATTATAATGACCATGAATTGCAATTTATGTGAGGGTAATCAGTGGACGCTCGGGGCTTTCAATGGATTTACCACCTGCGGCGAAACTACCTTTCTCTCCTTTTGTTTCCCATTTATTCCTTCACACATCATCCCCACCGATTCATACACGACAACTGTCCAAATCCTCCGCAATTCTCACATGAAGAATCCCAACGAGCCTTCCTCTCTTTCTCCACCTACTTACTTTCTTTTTATATTAAAAACACACACAAGCAACCGTGGCTCCGTGTGTATGTGTGTTCTCTCTCGCTTTCTCCGTATCATCTCCATATCACAGAAGGTCTCACAGCCTACACATCGTTTTTTAAGTTAATCCACCGAGAAAAAGCATTTCTTTACACTCCTCTCATTTACTTTGTGAGATATTCTTTCTTTGTAAAAGTCTTAAGGATTTCATCGTCGAGTGTCCCTCCTCCTCAGTGGAGCTTCTTCTAAAAACACACACAACAAGCGTATAGTTCCAAGTTTTTCCTGCTTCCATGAATAATGCGCTCGCCCTTCATTTTTAACGGGTTTTACACAAAAGCTTTCCCGTCTCTCGCTCTCTCTTTGCTCTTTGCTCCAACACACTAATGAACGCGTGTCTACTTTCTCCGTCCAAACTTACACAACACACATATTAAAAGTATACACATATTCTTTCGGTAAATAAGCCACTGCACACATACGGATTCCTTCAACTCCCCAACGAATTCAAAAGGTTGTTCGGAGAGTGTTACCTTGTGAATACCGGGAGTTGAGATCCCATGACAATGAGTCGTCCCAGGATGAGGACAATCACAGTGGCGATGAGACACAAGATGCGCTGACTGACGGGAGAGATCCACCCTGGCAAGGAGCCTTTTCCTCGGAGAGCCGTTTGCAGCACAAGGATTAGGTCCTTCGCCCTCAACTACACAGCCATAATCATAATGCCCAATGAGATCATAATTCTCGTGGAGAAAGTCGAAAAGCTCGCGATAGATTCCTCGATACACTTGGTCGTCCCAATATCTCTCTCCAATACACTTGGAGTATACAACCAGGCTCACATAAATCCACACACGTGCTTCCAAGCACTTCCTTGCCACCCTACCTTTTGAGAGATGAATATTTCATACACCGTACACACTCCCAGCACCGTAATTCCCTGCTCCTTGCACAGCATCGCCACAGCCACCAAGAGACTGCACACCGGCATCAGCTTCCAATCTGGATGACACACAATATTAGTATTTCCTTAATGCTCACCTATAAATTGAAAGAGGAAAGCACACCGTGGAGGTCGTCTCATTCACCCCGTCTCCCCGTCGTAAATACACAGACACACACACACATAAGAAACAAGTCTTCCTGGTCAAACGAGTCCACACAGCGAAATAAAGCTGACACTGAGCTTCTAGGGAAAAGACTGTTTGGCGACAGGTGAGGTGTAACTTATGGGGAAATACATCGCGTGGAAATTCTCGGTAGGAAACAAAAAGATGAGAGACTTTCACTCTATGATGCCTTCTACTCTCCTGTCAACCTTTATCCACCCTGAAATATTGTCTCTCTCCATAAACACCCAATGGGTTTCACACGTTTCCTGCCTCCACAATTGCACAATGCGTAGGAGTCTGTCTTTCTCCCTGCCTCTCTACCTTCTCGCCTCTGTCTCTGTCTTTTCCACTTCCCCACTGACACTGTAAACACACTAACATCTCCATCCTTCCAGACTTTCTACCTGTCTCAACTTACTTAGTAGCTCCTTTCCTTTCTCCGTCATAGCACAGCCTGTATAGTTCTAATTACAGTTGTTAATGCGGCTGAGTTAGGGTCATTAAGGGAGAGAGGTCGAGAGGGAGGGAAGGAGGGGAGACTTAAGGAGGAGTGGGTGTGACGCACGAAGTAGCCGAGAGGTATGAAAATAAATGATCGGTTAGGAGACGCTAATGATATGGAAGGGAATTGGGAGTCCCGTGGGGATGAGAGAGCAAATGATTAGGCGCACCCTCAAACATCCGCCACAAATCATTCGGACTCCACACACCCAACATGATTTCCTCCGTGTCAATTATTCCCACAGGTCATTATCTCTATTGCTTTCCTCCCCACACAAATTTTAACTTTTCGCCCCGCCACAGTCAGCAGATTATCGGAAACGGGCCTCTAAATGAACACAAATTATTCCCAGTTGACTCCGCAGACACCGAAAGAAGGAGAGATGAATAATGCCTCCATTACTCTATTAGCTCTCATTTTTCTACCAAATCTAATTGAGAACCACTTAAATACTCTTCTTTCTTCAGTCAAAGTCTAGAATGGAAATGTGTGTGTGTGTGTGTGCCGTAGACTCTCACTCACAAAGTCTATAGCGTATATTACAACTACTAGACTTTCTCTCGTGCAAATCACACTACTGCGATGAGAGATGTAGCCAATATCACGCACAAATTTCTCTCCTGCTTCCTTATGATTAATTTAGAGAGAGTTAATGACGCCAATCTGACACAATGGAGGATTTGGTATAATAAATCTTCCGCAGACCTCAACTCCCTAATTTGCATGTTCTCCTTGGTTAGTCATCATCATTTGTCCTTTTCAATCACAATAATCACTGATTGCCTTCCTTCAACACTTTTCAACTTTTTCCATACTCCCCTCTCCGTGATAATTACACTTGACTTGTCCTTCCGTCCTAATGACTCTTCCGCACATATCCTAACGAACTAACGAAGTAGTGAAGTCGCTTTTCCCTCGGACAAATACGAAGAACGAACTACTGGAGGAACTGGAAAGGAGCCAAGGGAAGTCACGCAAGGGACCACGACCTCCGTCAGTGTGCACATCACATGCAGACGTAAATTCACACACGTACCTGTGACACTCCGCTTCTTAGTCGCCTTTATGTACGTCGTGAATGCGAGGATGAAGAATATTGAAGACAAACTCTCTGCCCTCCCAACCACTCCGGTCACCTACAATATCAAAATCATTAATTAATTTCCCTCTTGACAACACATAATTAATCACAGTATTAACCTAAAGAGCTTATTTATTTAGCATACACTACTAGCATACAAATCACTACTCTCTCTCTCTACACTGAAGGAATAAAGAATCGCGCTAAAGGGAAGCTTCTCGTGAAAGCTGCTGCTGAAAGCCCCCCACAATTTCATTTCCCCTTCAAGACGGAAACAAATGTAATGAAGGTTTAATGGAAGAAAAAGCACAATTCCGTCTTTTTCTCAGCTAATGTAAGGGAGAAATAATTCTTAGGAGAGAGAGGAAGAGGATCCAAGATGTCTCCAGGAATGGAACATATCTCCTAAGTGGATCCTCTCTCTCTTCCTTATTACATATAACCCACATCTCCTGTAGGATGGACAGATTCTCCTGCGACAGATGCAGTTTGTGTGATTTATTTCTGAGGATTAATGAAACACCGTCATCCAAAAGTCGTTACAGTGTTCATCATTTTGCGATGAGGAAACAAAGCGCAGTGCACCAAGAACAGAGAGAGAGAGAGACCGAGAGACTTTTCCCCAGGAAATAGACGGATAAAAAGAAACAACCGCAACACTGGCTGTGTATTCACATCAACAGCCGGTTCAGGTCTGTGGCTCAGCATGTGGCTGAGTGATGTCTATCACCTTTTCTATCTCCGGAATTGTAAATCCTATCGTCGTCAGTTCTCATTATGAAAAAACCCACCCGGAAGAAATGAAAAGACATAAATTGCGCTGATTCGAGGACATATACTTATTACCAACAGTAGATGCCTCGCATGGTTCCCATGTTACTTGTAATTTACAAGAGGGGTGCCGATAATGCGGAGATTGTTGTTGAAATCTCAATAAACGAGAAGAAAGGCTACTTTTAATCAAACTTGCTTAGTGAAGCAGCGTCGAGTTTGTTCCGGGGAATTGTGTGCCCACACATCGGAGGAAAGGTATGTGTGTGTACAAATAGATTTGGGTATACAGACAGACACACATTGAGTGACTCTCCACGCATGCAGGAGTCCTCTTATTAAAATGAATGGTGGATTTTTTGTGAGACGACTCCCAATTGTACTCCGAAGGAGAAAGGATGGGCTTTTGTGCTTTAATCGAGATTGATGATCATAGAAAGACATGCTTTCGATTTGTTTTTAGCATTTACTGATGAGATTGGACCACGCAAGCAGAAGATCCGAACAAGATGATCCCACCGTTTTTTCTGGATCTTGGCTTTCACCACGGAATTCCGAACGGTGTGAGTGATGAGTTTCGCATGGGACGGAGGACAACCTCGGGGAGTTTCATTCCAAGTGAAAGCGATGCACAAAACGCGAAGGACAGATTGATCACTAGCCTAAGCCCCACGGAGCTGCATTAAACTTATTCCGCCTTTCTGGGACACACGTTCCTCTAAATGATTTCCCAAATTGGGCGCATTTGGATTCCAACCAAGGTGATATAACTTCTTCCTTCCGATCGGACTTTCTCTCCCAGCAGACAGCCCATTATTGTGCACGGAGATCACTCCAATTACTATCTCCTTAAACCCGCATTTCGCAACGCCTCAATTATCCTCTAAAATGTTTGCTCAAGTGCCACTCACACTGGAAAAATATTCCCAAATCCCTCCACTTTTCTCCAGGGTAATTTTCACGGTCGATTCTCTCACCACTCCGGTGATAGCAGCTGTCTCTCCTGTGATTAATGTCACATAAGGTTATCCCACCACTCCTTATGCCTTTCTCTGTCGTAGGAAATCGCAGGAAGGATTTCTCTCTTCACGCGAGACCGAATGATCGAACAAGATTACACGAACCTCAAGAAAGAAAACTCTCTCTCTCGTCGATATCGAAAACCAGTCAGGCCATTCATAGATTAAGGAGCTGATGATGAACTACGAAACACTTAAAGTGTCAAAAGCAAAAAGCAAGCATAAATTAGGTACTACTTGCCTCGCTCGCCCAACACACGACTGGGCAGGTAGTCGCAGGCTAGTCGTGCGGTGGATAGGACGATTGCGTGCACAAATAATTAAGGGTTGTATTTTGGGGAACCACTAAAGGTTTTGGGTAAATTAGACAAGCCGTTAAGCTCCACCGAATGGCAAAGTAAACTCGGGTGTGCGACAAAAGAAAGCTTTCACCACACGCAAAAGGGGTAATTACACCTCAAGCACCACACACACATATACACGACCAGTGTTCCAAACAGGGGAGACACGTCCAAATCATCCCATACACACTCCTTCCGGATCAAGTGGAACGACCAGAACGAGACGATCCAAACTTGATTAAGCAATGAAGCCACCAACAATGACAACACACACACACTAACATCATTCTCCTCACATGCAACCTAATTGAGCCGAAAAGTTGAAAAGTATCCAGACACACACACATTTTCTCCCACTTCCACAGGGAAGAAGAAGGACACCTCTCGAAAAGGTTAAAGACGAGTCATGATTTACTCGGAGTGTTCTCCTATAAATCCCCCAAATGGGGTGTATTTTTCAATGTAACAAAGGATATTGCACTCCTACTTGTCCGAATTATGGCTCTGACGTAAACACAAGCAACGGACTAAGGGTCAAAGAAAAGACTCTCTAAAAATAAGATTTCCCTCATGACTCTCCGCCGGTTATGATGAAAGCAAACACGGATTAAACTCCGTAAGACTCCACCACTGAAAGTTATTTATTCAACGCGAGAGAAAGTTACATTCTCGTCTCTTCCAGTTGCGTACCGCACCAGCAACCGGAGGAACTCGTCTCCAGTATCTCCAGACCTTCTCTGCTTCCTCTATGCATATTCTCCCAAGGCCAACCTTAATTCCTTCCTCCTAGGTGTCTATATGTCTGAGTGGGAGATGCAGGTGTGACCGAAATAGCACTCGCATTCCCTCCATCGTGGCTGCATTAGCCGTACAAAAATATTTGGACCTTTTTCCTTTCACAAATCCTGCATAATTTATTTTGATGGGGAGCCACATTATTTGACGTTTAGAGCCTATCGAATATGCAGACTCCAGTCAGCTTCCTCAAGTATATAATGTAAAGATAAATTTCTCCTTTCCCCAGGCACACACGGTAAGCCAACTCACACTCACACACACAGACACTCACTGTGTGTATATTATACAACCACGAACTCCCAAACTTCGATGGAAACAAACTGGAGAAAGTGGCAGAAGAGCTGCGAGTCTCAAGGGTTCACCCCAACCAGACTTACCACTTCTCAAGACATTCCTCCATTGTATTTTGTAAACCACACTTTTCACTTACATAAAACAATAGCAGAATTCTCTACACTATCACACAGCAGACTTGTTGGCTTTCTCTACACACACACTTGTCACTACTCGACTACTCACTACCTCACAACCTACCGGGAAGAAAGTATACCCCACCTTCTCTAATGTATCTCCAAACCTATCGATTCCTTTGAAACCCAATCCTCCCTTCCTCCTGCTTTCTCCTAATGCAGATGCTTCTTAAGCTTAAGTGTGTCGAGGCAACTAATGGATACTTTTCAACAGGGAATTCCACTTGACACACACGTGGGTGTGCATTACATTCTTGCGTTTCACCTCCAACTTTCTTTATTCTTGAATTAGCATCGTATATCGTGAATACAGATAAGCATAAACCTATCGGCTTCCTTCCGTGTCACACACTTTCCCAATAAAGTCGGCATTAAACACGAGACTCACAAATCCTTCCTTATTATCGGTGGAAAAACGCGAGTCTCCCCGTCTAAACATCCCACGGAGTAAATTGACTTTTATTGTTCGTAATTAGAATGGATGTGTTGCCTAAATCTCCGGTCAAATTATCTTCTCTTGGTTCGTCGTCCCACTTGTGGTGTGTGTGGC
>JAQGAC010001595.1:0-13234 GCA_034696585.1 Isotomurus maculatus | reverse complement strand
TCATGTTTGTCATTTACTTAATAAAGTGGCCGTCTTGTTTAGCCTTCGGGTACATCGGGACGTTAAACTCCACCATTCATTCATTCATAATAAATAAACTTACTTACCAATTTTGAAAATAAGGAATGTGTAGTTGTTTATAATATAAAGCTAAACATGAATCATGAATATTTGTTTGCTTAACTTACACATTCCAACCTTCATACACTCCACATCCCTGAATTCTTTACTCAAACTTGAAACCTATTTTTAGAAAGACAGACAAGTGATATTTTACACTCTTTCCCTCATTTCAAGTAGTCAGAGGAAACTGACCCATTTTTAAGCCACTCTCTATTCGAATTTTCCATCAACCATTCATTCACTTAATTTCGAATAATAAAGAAGTATTTGCGATGGATTACCAGCGTCGGTCGGTGAGCAATTCATTTTTATTCTCTGCAAGTAGATCTACGTATTTACCCCTTACAAATACCTTCACTATCCTGCATGGCATCATTAAATCCACTAAATTACATTTTTCTGTGCTTGCGACGTCTAAAACCTAAATTTCTCAAATTCAAGTTCACTGTGTTTGCCTAACAGTATATATGAGCTACATTTTGCTTAATTTTAATACACATATGACCGATGTGGCATTAACAAATTCAGAGTCATAAATTAACTTACTGTATTTTAAACTTACTTAGTAAAAGTGAAAGTGTGAAGATTATCCAAATATAAAGGTTTGACTGACGTCTTAGGTACCGATCAATATGTGCAATAATGTTTATTGCAATTTATTCATATCTTTAGAGTACAAGAAGTTGTTACGATCGATGCCATATAATATAAATCGATCGATGAAATATTTTCGGACAATTACACAGCCATTTTCCATTAAAGAAGGTAATGAAGTGCTGACGATGATGTCATAAAAACCAATATTCTTCATTTTTATATATGTGCGTGCAGCCTCTTTAGTGATATTAGTGAAAGAAAATTTTAGCTTGAGAAGAGCATGTTCACAGACTTCTTACCATGGAATATTTGGGACAGAATTTCGATTGTGTGGATTTGTGACTTTTCGAACTTAAAAATTTAAGATCACAAGGTAAGTTAATTTTGAGACACCAGTTGCTCAAAATAAACTTACCTGCCAATATAAAAATTCGATTTTTTTACACATACTACGTCCGACCAATGAAATGGAGTTACTGGAGATGTCATGCTGCATTCTTGTTGCTACGAGACCAGTAGGTGAACCTGAAAACATCTTAGATTTGAAACGAAATATCTATTTTTGTGAAGCAATAAAATGAAACCGATCTGAAGCCCATTAAATGACTTCATTGTGATTTACTCAAATACTAACCTGCATCTGTAAGGAATTATTTAAGTGAAAATTATTTTACTACAAAATTCTAATACAGTATATAAGTTATTGTCATATTTCTATCCAAATCCCATGTGCTCCTAAAATTGTAAAGGATGATTTTTACAGGGGATCACATGGTCGCTAACATTTGCAAGTCTATCCGCAGCTATTGGGTCCAGTTGCACTGTTATTGGATGGAATGTAAGCCAATTTCTCTTTTACCTGCAGAAGCTTAAAAAGCAGACAACTCTAATGATTCATTAGTTTTTGGAGTCAGTATTTATAAAAAGTGGACTATCGTTTCAAATTTTCTAATACGTGTTCAACAAGAACTTTATTTTACCTTTAATGTACAAAATTACACGCATTTGTAAAAAGCCAATTTTCATGAGTAGTATCAATGTTGATCAGTAAATTTATCTCTGCGAATTCTGAGTCTCTCGCGTTAAATTGATACTTTCATGCATTTGTGACTCTGAACAAAATTATTGCTCATTTATTTTTATCTTTTTGACCGAAAAAACTTATCAGACTAATAAACTGAAGCATTTTCGACTTGCTTTGTGCCATAATTCATTTTTTACGAAGTCGGCTAAATCATGACGTTTGGGTCTTAAGTCATCAACGATTTCCATTTATTGATTAATTTATAATTTATTTTGTTGCAGACTATTTCTCACTTCATCATAGAAACCTTCCATAGTCCACACCAAGTAAATTATACACAAAGCCAGCAAATCATTCTTTCACGAATTAACAAAACTTCCATCTGTGGAGGCATTATAGGAGCCTTGAGCATTGGAATTATAGCTAACAAAGTTGGCAGGTATGAATTGTTACTTACTAGGAGAGTATGCGTGCTGATACGCGAGTTGAGAAGGTCGACACATACTAGTCGACACATGTCGACGTTAAAAACTCGAAAGTGAAAAAATTTCAGTGTAAAAATAATATTGGGCCCTGCAGGGTCCACTCAAAATAGCGCGCGGACGCAGGAGGTGGAGAAAGTGCGACCCCTCCACACGTTAATTTTCTCTTCGCCCCACACTGGCTCCCGTAAGCGAGAGAGAAAATGAGCGTTAAGTGGGTCGGAAGCTCAACATGGGGAGGTATGGGACTTTCTCTCCCTCTCGAGTGGCGCGTGTGGGAGGAGGAGAGTGGAGGGCCCCCGCACACAATTCTAATGGGACCGCGCGCTACTTTAAATGGACCCTGAGGAGCCCAATATTATTTTTACACAGAAATTTTTTCACTTTCGAGTTTTTAACGTCGACATGTGTCGACTAGTATGTGTCGACCTTCTCAACTCGCGTATCAGTTGAAGACCCTTCCTGGTTAGCAGCATTAGCGTGAAGCTTAATGAAACTTCGAAGCAACAAAAAATTCACAATTTTTTTTTGAAAACTTTGTTTCCAGGAAAAACGGTCTTCTGCTGAACAACATTTTCCTTGTTGCTGCTACAATTCTAATGGGATGTTCAAAACTCTTCCATTCCTACGCAATAATTATTGCCGTCGGATTTTTACTTGGATTTAACTCAGCTCTAAACGCTGGTCTCGTTCCAATGTATTTGACTGAAATCGCTCCGTCGTGTTTTCGTGCTGCTGCGGGAACGCTTTACCCACTTATTTTCACAATTTCAATTTTAGTCGTCAAAATTCTAAACGTTAATTATCTTCTTGGCCAAGAAACCAAAATTTACATTCTCGCGGCTGTCACAATCATTCCAGCCGTTTTCCAAGTGTGTACACTTCCAATGTGCCCGGAGTCTCCAAGATTCACATTGTTGAACATAGGCAATGAAGTTGAGGCTGAAAAGGCACTTGTGTGGTTCAGGGGAACAAACGAAGTTCAAGAGGAAATGGAAGAGATACGTGAAGAATGCGAACAAATGATTTCAGAGCCTACAGTCACAATAAAGGATATGTTCACAAAATCTCATCTCCGATATCCTCTTACATTGCTTGCATGTGTATGCTGGCTCAGCAGTGGTGCGGGAAGAACTTAATTGTCTTCCCCTCAATGAAAATGTTATGGTAAGTTAAACTAAATTATTACTCGTTATACAGGGTGTGCCACCTCGATAAGAACAAAGCCCCATAACACCTCTTATTATTTGTTCCAATTGAGGTGGCCCAACCTGTACTTTGAAAAAAAAAACTGTTGATGTATAGTTAAGTTTATATTCTTTATTCTGACTGAAGGTACATGTTTACAGACGATACCACAGCCCAAGTGGCTGAGATTGGAATGAAAACCATGGCTGTTCTTGTGACTCTTGTTTCCATGGTAATAGTAGATAAAGTTGGAAGGAAATCACTGATGGTGTTCGGATTATTCGGGATGTCTCTTGTCAACTTACTTTTCTTTTTTTGTTATCTTTACGAGGTACAGGTGTTGCTTTCCATGCAGAAATACCATTGGTTTTAATATACATGCATTTCTGGCAGGACGTCATACTTTTTCAAAACTTAAGCACCTTCTTGCTGGTTGTTTTCCCCTTACTTTTTGCATCTGGAGTTGGAACAATTCCTTGGTTCTTGGCATGCGAAATTTTTGGCCAACGTGCGCGTCCAGCAGCTATCTCTATTGTTGTTGCCGTTAACCGCGTTGCTGAATTTCTTGTTGGTACATCCTTCTTTCATTTCTGGGTAAGTTATAACAAGGACAATATACACGATAATTTATAACAAAATAACAATCAACCACATGCGTTGCTTTCTGTTTCAGGAAATATATGGTTGCATATATGTCATTCTCTCGGGTACTCTAGCCTTCTTTGTAGTATTCGTGTGGTTCAAAGTTCCGGAGACGAAAGGGAAATCAATTGTTGAGACCTGTGCTATTTTTAGAGAAACTTCATAAGAAGTTGGGATGGGTAGTGGAGTAAAATTAAAGTAAGTTTACCAGGCACTATCTAAGAGCAATTAAAGTCTTGCCAAACTTGTTGGCAGTCCGGTGTGGTGCATTTAGATTTTTTCTTGCTTATTGTTAGTTTATAATCCAAAAATAGGAAAAATCCCACAGCTGGTGGTTTCTTTCTTGATAAATAAACAAAAGATGATATCGGAATTTTTCCGGTCGAATTGGTTTACTTCTTGGACTCAGTGAAGCTGGAGTGACAAAACGAAGGCATTATAGATTTTGTAAATATAATGACCTATTGAATGTGTGAACGCTCAAAATTGATCCTGGAGTCTTATAAAACCCAAACTCTGCTTCAATACTCCTTTAAGTTGTCAAAAAAATAATTATGCGAACTATTTCAGGATGAATATGAATTTATTATCGTATTACATATGCTGAACGTAAATGGAAAGCTCACTCATACGGATGGCCAAAAGTATCTTAATCTACAAATACACTCGAGAATGAATTCTATAGAAGTTTTTTCCTTGTAAAAGAAAGTGAACATTAGAACTCCTTTGCCAACATTTAAGGAGTGTGCAATGTGAACTTTTTTGTGTCCAGATGCAGTTTTAATGTGTTTGGCTACTGTACAAAGATATATAAGCAAATAATGTTACCTATATGTATACACATATACCCGTCTGAACATATGTGAATCAAACCTGTTTCTGTCTCTCCTCATCTGCTTGCTTCAGTTTCATTTCGGGACCATCTTGTGTGTTTATGTGCTATAAGGATAAACACTGAAGAATAATTCCACCGTCAACAAACTTAAACAATGGACAATTCTTCGTCAGAATATTCTGACGAACGATCTTGTTCGTCTAGTTTCTTTCTCCCTGTGTGGAATAGTTCCAATTTAAGTATTCCTTTTCTGTTTGAAATATTTTACGGATCAGTCTTAATCTACAGTCTGATAGGACTTTGGATTGTCGTCAATCGTTTCCTCTGTATTGTGGATAATTTGTTAAGTGGCAAACGGAATAATGTTGAAAGTTCAAACGAATCTGAGGATTCCATGGTTTCGAGTGGAAATATTCATCACACGGTGATTCTAGCGATTGCCAACTTGGCTCCTATAATATTATTCTGTACCTTGGAAATGAACAGGACTGTGTTCTTAATACCTGACAAGATGGACATGAGCATTGTTACCGTAATTTGTTATTCCGCATTTACAATTCTAATTGGATGGGGCTCGTGCTTTCATTTGGTGGGTCAAGAGGGGTTCAAAGTCAGTCGGTTTTGCCGAATGTTTGTCCTATTGGCAGTTTGGACTGGAATTGCGGTTCTGGGGTTATTTATTATGCTGAGAATTCACTCGCCAAGCTCTGTTGATGTGATTGAGGCAACCATTGCCTTTGGACTATTTCCCTTCGTGTGGACTACGATTTGGTTATTGGACTCAAGAAAGGAAGAGACAAGTGCCACGCAAAGAGAAGATGGATTACCCATGAACACAATAATTGACAAAGAAACAGGAGGATTATCGAGTGAAATTCGTGCAAACAAGTTAATCAAAAGAAAATTAATATCTGATTATAGAAACAGTGTTGGCTGCAAAATTATTGGAACAAGCTACAATCCCTGCAAGGGAAATATTTCTTGGTTAGAGCAAGTAAATGCATCTTTCAGAATTAAGCACAACGAAAATGGTAAGATTGACGTTACATTCAAATTTTGAAAGAATTGGGAAAAATTTAAATTCGATACTGTCAATATGTTGTCCAAATATTTCAGATGAAGTCAGCATAATGGATTGGATAATGCACATTATCACACTAGTTTGGAAGTTACTGGCGTCCTTAATTCCACCTGCAGGTTGGTTACAATAATTTCGGCATACAATTCTTCCTAATATGAAAATTATAACTTGAAACAAAAAACGGATTTTTATTCGCTCACATTTCAGATTGTTTTTACGGCGTTGGTTCCGTCGCCATTTCTTTAGGCTTGATTTCCCTTATTGTAATGGTTACCACAGATGCAGCGTTTCATTTAAGTTGCCTTTTGGGGTATGAAGAGGAATTGATCACAACTTTGATCGTTGCACCTGGAATTGCTTTACCAGGCAAATAAACATAAATATTTACCTATAAATTCAGTAGCGTTTGGCACGGTGATTATATTCAAGACATTATAATTGTACATCCTTTCGTTAATTTTAGATGTGTTAGCCTACAGAGAATCATTTATATCGAATCCAAATGAGGGAAATGACTTTTTATGGTTTCCAATGCTTCTTAGCGTATTCGGAATTTCCATTGGCTTAGGATTTAATTGGATTTTGGTTGCTCTGCGAACTGCAAAAATCCACCTCGAACTGGAGATTTATATTCGAAGGTAAGGTTAATTAAATAATATCAACTAAATATCAAGTTCTTGTCAATTTACATATAATTTCTGAAATGATTGCAGTTGCACCTTTAATTCAGTCTTGTTCCTAGTGGCTTTTTTTCTAGCAGCTGTAACATTTGTTGCGACAACCTGTGTTCTACCTTCAAAAAGGCAGTATATTTCCGGTTTCTTCGTCTTTGTATACCTTCTGTATATTTCTATTTACCTTTTGAACACTGTTCTGATGCCTAATGTGATCATCATATAAATAAATCAAAATTTCTTTCTCAATTAGGTATCGTTTGTGAACCTGAATGTATTTATAAGAAAGTAATTTTTATGAGTCCGTTTGTAATGAAAACCCTCGGTAAATGTGAGCCAAAGTGGGTGCCTGGTCACATACATATTATGTAAAGGAAGATAGTTAATGATTATCAGTTGTGCATTCGAAAAATTGTCTATTTTCCTGTTCCCATACACAGATAAGGGCTTAACATATTAAATGAGCATCTTAGGACAGTCTCTTTCACGTCCCTGCTATGTAATACACAAAAGCTTGCCAAAAAGTCTTTCAAATGGTTGTACGTTTCCAGAATGTGCTTAGTTACAAAATAATGTGTCGGGGAACCACTTATTGATTAGCAATATTAAATTTAAGTGTTCACCAAGTCAACCTAAGTTTAATAGGCAAATTTCAACAATGTATAATTAAAATCAACAAAACTCTAAATATGGTTCTGAGCTTTCTTCTAGCCTGTTATATTATGGGAATATCCTCTGAACAGGAATATATGCGTTTTAATAAAAGCTTCACACACAGTGGAGAAGTTCAGGCTACTTGCTTCATTACCAAGGAGGAAGTACGTAACAACCCTTCACTAAGGAAGAAGACGAGTACATCCTAATTCGTCTACACCCGAATTCGTCCATATAAGGGAATCGAAGCTTGTGAGAATGCGTACATTAGACAGTAATAGACACATTGTCTGACTCTAGTTCTATTTATAAAGTGAACGAGTACATCATAAATAAATGTCGACAAAACGGAATTTTTGGAAGAGTGAAGTGGACACACGGCGGACTTCCCTTCATCTACCAAAATAAATAGGGACGACTCCTTCAGTGCCTGGGTGTATGCAGATGGTTAAGGAGTTTTCTTCGTACGGCTAGGCGAGTTCGCAAACATTTATTCGAAATAACAATTCTAAAATGCTGCAATTGAGATAAGAATCCGCATAATTGGAATGTTTGTGGTTGATGAAATCCCTTATCAAATCATTCACTTTGGATCCACGAATGTCAAATAAATTCAAAAGCTGAGTGTGTATGCATGACAATGATTATCGCTGATAAGAGCCAACAATCTCAACTGGCTTCCTTGTCAGAATGAAATGGTTTGCAAAATTTGTCCTTCAGATTATTTTCGTATAAGCTTCTTCATGCATTCGTAGTATACAACTAGTAAAGTAAGGAACACCTTAAAATGAGAATTACTGCAGCAACCACAGGTTGTGTATTTATTGGCACAATAATTTGCCAAATTAGTTTTGTTGATTGTTTGGAATACTTTAAGGTACAGGAGCAAAGTTTTCTTCTCATAAACCAACAAGTAAGTTTCAATTATAAACTAATTGATTATAAAATAAATCAAGTGAAGCTTTTAAGCCAATTTTAATTCTAATGACCCCACTTGAATTCCAGACGAATCAGAATGATGCCCTTCGGAGCTGCCAACAATTTGGAGGACAACTTCTGATGATCTTGACACAAGAAATCGACGACAAAGTGGCGGACATGATGACACAAAATGCAATCAGTGAGTCATTTCTCCTATGAAAAGGAAGGGGTACTTACGGGCATAATATTATACTGTTTCAGGTAGCTTGATAACTAGTGGGAAGTATAACCCGGTGAAGTCGCAGTGGGAGTGGTCGATATCTGCCACGCCGTTTGTGTATGAAAATTGGGGAGCCTCGAGTCCCGGCCTGAAGGATTACTGCTGCTTCAAGTATTCCTCTATTGGCTACAGCTGGCGGGGTGACCTCTGTACCGCAACTGCCAACGCATTTGTCTGCCAACTTCCAATTGGAGCTCTACATAATTCGTCAACTCTTCTGTAGCATAATTAAGCGATTCTGTTAAAATAATGGATTACACTATTTAAATTCTTTTGAGGCAAACCTAAAAAGCTTTATCCAAATTAATACCTTAAAAAATGCAATCGAAACTTGTAAGTTAATAATGAAATAAGCAAGTATTTCCTTCTTTATGGAATGAGTTTTGACACTATTCCTTGTTTTTACGCGTAGTATGAACTCCTTGCATTCTCAAGTCATGCTCCACAGTTGTTTCCTGAGTGTCGGATCTCTTGTTGTGTATAATAATTATTGTCATATCATTTGACTTCAACTAACCCTCTAAATGGCATAAAAGTAATAAGGTTATTGCGTTAAAATCATGTCAGTCTTGTCCTCTCATTCCATAGAGACGTAGAACAGAAATACTAAACAAATGTTTAACTGAACTTATGAATTTCCAGGTGTTGATCTACACAACGGATTAATCCATTCATTATATAAATTTACCAGCCGCGATAACATGAAGCCAATTTGTGTAATTATCGTCTGGAATATTTAAACAACACCTGAAAACGGGAATCATGTTTTGAAATGTAAACAGGTATTTTATGGTTCGGCAAACCTGTGCTAATTTATGCTCGGAACCAGATAATAACATGCTGTTTGAATTTCTACCGAAGTTCTTATAATCAAGATCAAATATAATCAAAGCCAGATATTTTTTAATATGGTTCAAGCACTGAGTAACCCAAAGAAGATTGGTTACTGTTTCTGTAAATTGAAAAATTACTAGGCTAGAACAGGTTTTCAAATGTAAACGGGGAGGCAAACTGCACCGTGGATTATAAAACGTTTGGCCACAAACAATCTTCTGTGTATCAGACCAAACAGAAATAATAACAATTGTCTTAATTATTCTTAACAAGGTCCTTATTAAATCTTCCATACTTTGCTTTTTTATTCACCAATTTAAATACAGGACAATCCATGACTTATTTTTTACTAAACAATATAACTTGCGTGAAATATTTTAACCCCTAAATATTCTCACAACTATCTTCGCAGGTAAATACCCATAAACACACTTAAACACTAGATGAAGGACATTCATCGACAGGAAAATGGCCAACATACAAAGAACTAACCGTTACCACCTTGCCACCAATCCTTCGGATTATGTAGTCCCCATCTTGCAGTATGTAAACTTAGTCTTATTTGCATTACGATGAACCTCACATACATGTCATACTTACGAAAACAAATTTCTGCGAAGAACGACAAGCATCCAAAAATTATCCAGCCCAAACTAATCCAAAATATGGCCAAATAATTACTTAGAGTAATCATGTACTTGAGTTGATTAAGTTGTCCACCGCTTTCAAGATATTTGATCCAGTCCACATCGTCATGCTTCATCACATCCTTTAATCTACGTCTACCTTTTTGATTGTAAAATTCCCTGGCTTCTTTCTGTTTCGCGTAGATGCCCATTTCTTCCAGCTTTCTTTTCGACTGTACCAAATAATAAGCTAGACTTGAGTAAAAGGACGTAAAAACCCACTTCCTTTTGAAGACAGGCTCAGGTGGAATCATTAGAAAGCAAGGAAATTTCCATCCAACAACCTCGTTTACAAAGGCAAAATCTTTATCTGGTTTCAGACTTGGGCTCATGAGTGCGTACTTCTTCCCATCCTTGCGCATCCAAAAGTGCGATTTTATACTTGAAAACCGATTGCAGGGATTTGTTCTACCGGACTCCGTAACATTTTTGTCCTCTGTGTTAAATGTTTGCGCAACCCACTTATCGTCTAACCTAAATCCTGTTGACAAATATGTATAGTTATTTTTTACCAGTTCACTAAGGTTCTTAAAGGCTGGAACGTGTGTTTGAACAAGCAAGTTTAGCTTAATCTCGCCTTCATATGCAGCCAAAATTATAACACTGGCCACTTCAAATATCAACAACGTAGTACAGCAGTGATTCATATTTTGATGCATTAAAATGCGAAATCCGAGTTGAAAGTTCTTTTTAATTTGTCTTAAGTGGTGTTTGTAGTTTTTTCTAAGCAAACAATTTTGTGGAGAGTTTTTGATACTGAAATTGCTCCAATTAACAAAAGGATGGCAAGAAATACTTCCAGAGAGACATGAGAATGCCACATATCAGTTTGATGCTTATGGTGTCTTTCTTTATGAATGCAGTATATAATGGAACTGTAAGCGTACTCTTCAAAGTCAAAACGATATTTTGGATCAAATGCATTCACGGTGTTCATAGCGGAATGTATGGCAGGGTACTTATTACCAGAAGCAATAGTAACATTAAGTTTCGAAGCAGCGACGAAAGCTTCCGCGAAGAATTCACGATTAGTGCAGAAAGGACGGCGTGCTGCTGGCCATATCTCTAATCTGCCACATGATAAATTATGCGCTGGTCTGTGTTTTATGACTCCACCAACGAAATGCACCTGATACTTCCAGTATTCCTGGAAGTATGTTTGGTCAATGGTGTTTAATGTTTCACTGGGTTCAAAAGGCTGCAAAAAATTACCACAGAAAGGGCAAAAAACAAACCACTTTTTAACGTGAAAAGTAAATCCGGCATGCCATGGACCAGAGGAGCTGAAATGGACGATAAACAAACGGTGAGGTCTTAATCTTTGAGTTGTTAGCTCCCTCTGACTTATTAAGATTTTGGAAGGGGAAAGAACAATAAAAGTAGCCCTTCTGAGTGAGTAATCCTTTAAACGTTGGTGCTCAAAATCAGGTTTGAATCTTTGGATTGTTGAATCCCAGGTCACCAAAATATGAAGAAAACAATCGAACTTCATCGAGCGAAACATTATTGGAATTATATTCTTTCTGACTTCGCGTTGTAAAATCAACGGCTGATATTCGATGGTATTTCTTGCCTCACTAATATATTGGGAGTAAAAGTCATCTTGTTGCTGGTTTGGAGGACTATAGTCTTTCAGAATGCATCCGCATGGTTTGAATTAGTTAAAACTGCGATGAAATAAATGTCCCGAAACGGACCCGAAAAAAATTAACACTGCTACTGTCTTAATCATATTAAACAGGCTTCTAAAAAAGCGATTAAGTTATGTGATTAATCAGACACGCTTAACAGTTATACTAAAATCGCAGCATTAGCAATGCGACGTGTACATTATCAGACAGAAGTGAGATCAGACTTTCAAAGTATTATTTATAACAGCAGAAGCTCCAATGACGAAAGAATAAAAATATAACCCTTAGCCTTTACAGAATATCTGCAGCTTACGTGGATTTTGAGAGAATGAATAATAAATGCATCGCAAAATCGATAGTCTTTAATTTGTTCCTGTAATTAGGTGTCCATTCGTTAGTATTGAAGAATCTCCGTAATTATTATTGGTTTACTGTGAAAATGTAGTGAAAGTTTCTACGGTAAATTGTCACAAGTCTGTAGAAACCGATGTGTAAAGGTTGAGCGCGCTTGTCGGCGCGTCACTTGTTCGCGTGATTTCGAGGAGAGAGGTTGTCCGGTCGCGGAGAATAAAGTCACTGTAATAGATCATAACCGTTCGTAGTCGTCATTTACTAAAAGTAACTAGTTTTGAGCTACAAGGGACACCTGAGATCTTAGTAATATATGGAGTCAGATAGAGTATTATAAAACCCCCGAATCGCTTATCAAGTTGGTAGGTGGATTCAACATTTGGTGACCACCGACTGTCGAGTTTGTGGCAAGAGAAAAGTTTGTGTGAACAGCTGCTGGTTTGCGTGTGAGAAGATACTTTTCCCCTCGAGTTCCAGTCAATTGAAGATGGAGCGCTTAAGGAAGGAGAGAAGACCGCTGCGAACAGCAATCACGAAGACTGTCCGTGAAGCTACCGTGTTGTTAGCTGCAGAAGAAGCAGATCAACTGCAACTCAAACTAAAATACAGAAAGCTGTTGAAAACAGCAGAAAAAGTCGCTGAGTTGGATAGTCAGATCCTTGATGCCATGTTGGATGCCGATGTGGCAGAAGAAGTCTACTTGGAAGAAGCAGACATGATCGAGAAGTACGATGATGACATCGAAGAAATGAAGGCGAAGATCGATCGAGTCCTCATCAAGTCCCGTCCCCCAAGTCCTACGAGGTCAGAGTGCCATTCTGTATCAAATGGCGGGAGAATGAAAGCCTACAAACTCCCAAAAATAGAAATAAAGAAGTTTGATGGTGAATGGAAGAATTGGTTGGGATTCTGGGCGCAGTTTCAGAAGATAGACGAAGACGAAGATCTTCACGCAAGTGATAAGTTGCAGTATCTACAGCAGGCGATGGTGGAAGGTTCCAAAGCGATGAAGTTGGTGGAGAGCTATCCACAAACAGCGGAGAACTACCCGAAAGTTGTTCGAGCCCTGAAGGATCGCTTTGGAGACAGAGTAATTTTGTCAGAGGTCTACGTCAGGGAGCTCCTGAAGTTTGTGAATACGAGTCTCAGCAAGTCTTCATCCCTGTCTTCGGTGTACGATGAACTGGAAGCTCATCTGAGAGCTTTGGAATCTCTGGGAGTCACAACAAAC
>JAQGAC010001594.1:0-13236 GCA_034696585.1 Isotomurus maculatus | reverse complement strand
TCGCTGTTCGTGTATTTTCGGTAGAACTAATTTCACTAATTATGCACATACTGTCATCATCCGATTCGTCATAATCTAATTCAATTAATGGTATAACTTCAGTCGACTTTTCAGCTAGTTCTACGACTACACTTTCATTTCTATAATTCCCGGAAAGAATGTCTCCTATTAGGCTGGTCCCGTCTGATTCATCATACGTACGCTTGTTATGAAGTACAGGACTCGCATCTGTCGAAGATTCACTTGCTCCTGAATTCCCAGGTAAACTAAGACTGGGGATGACAGGACCAGTATCATGTGGATTGTCTAGGACTTCAGTGAAAGTAAGGTTGTACTTCTCCCGAGGTAATTCGATACCTCCAATCGAAAAAATCATGTCAGAATACGCAGTGCCTCTAGGCAGTCCAGGATCCAAATCACCAATCGAAAAGGAAAAATCGTCTCCCATGGCCTATTAACAAACGAAGAGTTAATCCATGTTAGCTGAATGTTGATTACATTTTTAATTTTAATTGGAGAATTTGAATTTGAATTATTTAATGAAATTGCTTTACTACCTGATTTGTGAATGAGTACTGTCGACTTTTTAACGCTCCGTCGAAAAGTTCAAATGGTCCAACTGAAGGAATGTCAGTTTTGGGCACAAAGCGGCGCGAGACGCAGAGAGCCAGACTGACTGTAGAAAAAGAAGGCAGCGTCGGGAATACGGCTAGCTCCTTTTATGTTCTTGTCTTCTAATCGTAGATCTTCCTTTCACATTTCACACCGTTAAAATATTAAGTTCTTAACACGTTTACTAATGTTTAATAGGCTTGTGCTTGTTCTTGAATTTGTAAGTGGGTATTTTTCCATAGAATACTCCCTCCATATTCTTTTTGTTAGTTGTTCCCTCGATAAAACACTGTAGTTAGTAAAATGGTTTTGTATGCACACTAATGCACAGTTCGTAAAACATGCACAATGAAATGAACATGCACAATGGAACGGCCAAAGAAAAGGATACTTTTTCTTCTTTCGTTGTTTTGAAGATTGCCTTCTCACGCTGCCTCTCGTGGGACTGAAATAAACTGAATCTTTCACATAGAATTCTAGGAATCAACGTTGATACAGTACTAAGTGTGATTTCATCATTTTAACTATGTTATTAGGAGATTTTAGATTGGAAGAAAGGCAAAGCTTTGTTATGTTAATGTTGGGTGAGGTTGTGGACTAATATTTCATACATCCGTTCTTAGAACTTCATTAGTTTCATTTGATCCAGGAGAGGAATATTCATTTCATTTTTCATACTCACTGTTCATTCATTCTGTCGAGATATTCAGTAATCCAGTTCAGTCAATCCGCATCCGGTACAATTACAAACGTTGCAGTTAGGGTTTTTGGGTGTGTACAACTTATTCCAGGTATTTACGTTGATGTTCAACCTTTATAGTTGTCATATGCATGTGGAGATTATAGTAATACAATTAAACCCTCTAAATGGGAATGATGAGATGATATACACTTGTTTTTCACTCTGAATCCATCGAAAAAAATACTGGAAATACTGGACAAACAAGTCGTGGCCTCAGCTTCTAAGAAATTAAGCATATATCGCCCTTACTTGAGTGCATTCTTTCCAGCCTCTTCTAATGCCTTTACGACTGGATGTTGAATGTTTTTATTTCAAAACATATTATAGTTGTACTCGCCCCTGGAGAATTTTGATGTGCAATCTATACACGTGTGCCGGAGTCAGAACCAGGAAAATCAATATTCTTATCATTCTCTACATTTTTTATTCTCATTCATGTTCTATTAATAAAGGTTTGCATTATATATCGTATGCGAATGTGTTTAAGATGCTATTGAGTTCGGCAAAAACAGAATGCGAATAAATTATAGCTTTTCCTTGTGAAGCCGGGATGAAGTTGTAGCACAAAAACAGGCTGCTGCACTGTTGCAACTCTCATCAGTCAGCATGGCAAGGCATGGATAAGACTTTGGTCTTTGGTCAAACGAGATTTACCATATAACGTGATATTAACAAATCTGAGATAATCACTTCATTCTTCATTCTGATAGAGGCAGTTGGTTCAACAACAAGCAAGATGATTCTTCGAGTAATTGACATAATCGTTCTTTTAGGGTTCTTTGGAACTGTTTCATTCTTCGTTTCCCTTCAATCGAATTTCAATTTGTATTGGGACTTGGCTTCATCCTGGGTCTCTGAAGATGAGAGCCTTCCGTTGTATGACTTCATTGTGGGTGAGACTGATATGAAATTTAAAGACTTTTGGTCTAATTAGCCTGAAGGCCTGAAATACAAATAAATGTTACCCCATGCCCCATAATATCTTATTTCTCCAGTTGGATCCGGTTCAGCAGGAGCCGTTGTTACCAACAGACTTTCGAAGTACAATAAAGTGCTTTTGTTGGAAGCTGGAGGTAATCCTCTGTTCTATAATTCCATTCCTGGGATGGCTTGTGAAATGCTGGGAAGACCTGAAGTCGACTGGAAGTACAAAACAGTTCCACAAGACAATAATCAACTAGCTATGGTCCAAAATAGAAGTTCTTGGCCGAGAGGGAAGCTTCTTGGAGGGACTAGTAATCTCAATTACATGGTTTACATTCGGGGGAATCCTGAAGATGTAAAAAAATACTATTGATAAGCCATTCAATGAAATTGAGCCGAGGCCCCGAGTAAGTTCAGTTAAAATTATTGTGCTACTGTAATTGTAATGTAGTACAACAACTGGGCAAGACTTACGGGAGACGATTCGTGGGCGTACAAAAATGTTCTGCAGTTCTTTAAGAAGTCCACGACGTACGCTGGAGACTTCGGGGATAACAGTAGGTTTCTCAAGAATTTTAGCTTGTAGATTGGAGTACAGAAGGGTGATTGTTTGCAGAGGAACATTACGGGGAAAATGCTTACGGTCAGCTTCACGTAGAAAAGACGCACTGGTCACCTTTGCGAGAATACTTCTTCGAGGCTGCAGCCGAGTTGGGTTTTAGCCAGAAGGATTTCAATGGACCTCAATCTGCTGGAGTTGGAACAATTGAGAGGACCCAGAAGAACGGAAAGCGATGGGGAACTTTTTTTGCATTCTTGAAGAATATCTTGTCCAGGCCTAGTCTTACAGTGTCTCGGTACTCACAAGCTTTAAAGGTACACGAAAACTTGGAGCTTCGAGCATAGTACATTAATGATCCAATGTCACGAACACACATGGATGAAAGTATACACGGTATATTGAATGAGACGTCGCTTGCACCTGATATGAACATGTATTTATTTATCCTTAGATTAAATTAGACAAACGTGGAAGAGCAGTTGGAGTCTGGTACTTGAGACACGGGAAAGTCAAGTATGCCAGAGCTTCGAAAGAGATCATTGTCAGTGCAGGAGCTGTAGAGTCGCCAAAGCTTTTGATGTTATCGGGCATCGGTCCAAAGGAACATCTCCAGTCTGTCGGGGTACTTGTCTTCCCTTGTACACTTCAACTATTTAATGATTAGATTTGCGATGGCTTTAAAACCTCCAATTGAATTGCAGGTAACGCCGAAAATCGACCTTCCCGTGGGAAAGAACCTGTTGGATCATCTCACAGGAATGATCCTTCCTATCATTATCGATAAGCCTGAGTCTCTCATCCCACAACGGGATTTCGGACTTCATACTTTCACCGATTACTTCATCAGGGGTGTAGGTAATTTGAAAATGACAGTGAGATTGAATTAACATAAGTAACATTGTTACATGGATGTTGATTTCTGCCCGTAGGACCGCTGACTATTCCTGGAGGGTTCCATTCTCAGCTTTTCTATTGCAGTTCCTTAGCAGAATGCAACAAAACAAAAGAATGGCCGGATCTTCAAATATATTTTTCTCCACTCGGAGTGTACGAAGGCCTTGAGAGAGATTTGAATCTCTTCGTTGCAGTACGCGAAGATATCATGAAGAAGTATTTAGACCCTCACAGAGGAAAGGATGCTTTCCTCCTGCTTCCTACTTTGCTCCTTCCAAGAAGCGTAGGAGAGTTGAGACTGAAAGATAAGAATCCTTTAAGTTATCCTGTGATTGATCCGAAATACTTCAGCCACCCCGATGACATGAAAATACTTTTGGATGGTAACCATTTCATACTTGAATAGTTCGATAGGAGTTTTATATGGACTCATTCTTTTGATGTAGGAATGAAGTTTTCGATGAAACTTGTGAATAGCAAGGCTTTCCAAAAACTCAACGCGAAACTTCCAGACAATCCTTTTCCAGGATGCGAATCACTGAAAGTTGGAACCGACGCCTACTGGGAATGCTATTTGAGACAATGGGCGTTTACTCTGTATCATCCAGTAATAATACAAAACTTTCCATTTTCTAAATGTTTGACTTGACTTTATGATAAATAACTTCTTAATTAAACTTGTAAAACTAGGTTGGTACATGCTCCATGGGCAAAGGTAAAGGTGACCCGAAAGCTGTAGTCGACTCAAACCTCAGGTGACTTAGAATTTTAAATACTTTTGAAACGTAAAGTTCCATTGAAGTAATTAACTAACACTCCATTTCTTAACCTACAAGGGTGCTGAACACAATCGGTCTTCGTGTAATCGACGCTTCCATTATGCCCTACATTGTAAACGGAAATACCAACGCTCCATCCATCATGATTGGAGAAAAGGGCTCAGATTCCATTAGAAATTACTGGGCTTCACAATTCTCAGTTTGTGATCGAAGACATGAAGTGTTCTTCAGTTTTAAAAAGAATCTAAAGAAGTGTTTTTACTCAAGACAAGTTTAAAACAGAACGCCTACAAATATGTTTTATTTTTGAATCATCAGCATGATCAGGTATCTGGTTTAAAACGTATGCTTTAAGTGTCTTGATTTTTACACATCATTATTAAGGTTGTTCAAGAAATAAATCTCTTCAAGTTTCGAAACCTTACTGTGCAATCAAGAGCATTGTGTCATATTATTGCTTTTTGATTCATAAATTGATGACTTTTAGAATTTTGAGTCATTTTGACAGTTTTCATTTACAAATGCATTTCTTTTTAAAACTTATGATAGGAAGATGATGCCCAACTTGAAAACGAACAGTGAGAAGTGCATAGAGAATTGAGACGACACGTGGTGCCCATGTAAGGCGAGAGCACCTTTGATTCAAAACATTCAAACACACCACCTAATTGTTCTTCCATCAACCACACAAGCACTTCAACAACAAACAACTCACTTTGTTTCTCTCGTTTTCGCTAGTTTTCTAGTTTTATCGTCGACCTTATGTTTTCCAATTTTACTAACAGCTCTTTCACCGCTTACGGAGGTTTTCGAAAGATTTCATTGTGCTAAGAATTATATACGGTGGAAATTGCTAGTTTCTGAAGAGAAAGGTGAAAATTTGGAGTGTGTGTGTGCCCGATTGTTGTAGTGCAAAAAATATTATGAGAACTTGAGCTAAATTAGTGGTCGGTCGGTGTAGTTTAATTACGGATATTATTAAGGGTAATTAAGATACGAGGCTTGGGGAGAGAAGCAGAATGAGTTCGATGCAACTAGTGAAGGACGATGAAGGTAAGGACAGTTGTTGTCCTTTTTACATTGTGAGTATTGTTCTTCAATAAAATTGATGAAGGTATTCATTGGCGATTCGGATTTGATTGTTGCAGGCCAATCGTATATTCCACCAAGCCAGCGTCCTGATGGAACATGGAGAAAACCGATTCGGGTGAGAGACGGTTACGTGCCTCAGGACGAACAGCCTGTGTATGTTAGTAAAGGTCGACAGCCAGAACCGGAATCATCTCGGTACCCTGTTGGACTTGGACCTGCTGATTTTTCGCAGTCAGGGAAGGGAGGTTTTTCTGTCGGATACTTTGACATAGGAAATTACACACCTACTGCTGCCATTCCGGGACTTAATTTCGTGGAGTCTTCATCTGGGGATGGAGTGGTTGGGACCAAGTCCAAGTCTAAAAAGAGCAAGAACAAGGGACAGGAAGGATCGACGACGCTTTCGACAACGACAAGTAAGCAACAGGGTCAATCGGTGGCAGCAACATCGACGACAAGTGCTTCTTCTAAGTCTGGTTCATCTGGAGGCGAGCCAAGTCAACCTCAAACGGACCCCGTTAAGAGACTGAGAAATCTGAGAAAACGCCTGAAAGAAATTGAAGAGCTGGAAAAGAAGATCATGGCTGGAGACTTGTCAAACCCAGAAAAAGAGCAGGTTTGGAATGAATATCAATTCAAAATGAATATGTTACAGCTTGAAAATAAGTTTATGTAGTGGTACTTGTGATATTTTTACTTTCTCGTTTTCCTGTGTCGATTATTAACAGTAGGTAGGCTAGTTAAATTGAGATTTATCCCAGTTTATGATCTCATATGTCACAAAGATAATGTGACCGAATTGTAGGGAGTTCACTTTCGTTTTTGCAATGGATTTTCTAACCTCGCGATACAGTATTGTAAACATCCTTGTAGCTGTAGTCTAAGTCATATAGAATTTACGTGGAGCGTGAAGAAGGAACATTTTTTGTGATCTCCTATAATAAATATTTTTGAACTGGAGCTCTAAATTTATTGATCTATTAATTGTTCATTTATTGAATCATTAGTAATTAGTACTATTAGAGTAGAACATGATCATTGTAATTTACTCACTGATAAGTAATTAAGGCTTTTCTGCTTTCACCAAATACGCTGCTACCTTTCCGCTTATTGCAAAAAGATAAAAAAGAAAGTAGTGAAAGTACTAATGCTGGTATGGGGTTTTACAGCTGGAGAAACTTAAAAGGAAGGACGAGGTCCAGGATGAAATTGACGAATTGGAAAATCTCGTCTCTAAACTAAATGTCTCGTGATAACTCAATTAACTTCATTATACAGAAAGGTAAGTTAGGATCGCGGCAGGCATGTAAATGTTATAATGACGTCTCAAGAATTAAGGGTATTTGTCTGTAATTTTAATAAATGCTATAATGTCCTTTATCAATTACCAATCGGGTCTTAATCTGTCACCTGTAAGTTGTTCATCTCATAATTTTTATAGAGATTCTAATAAAACAAGAGCACGTACAAAGCAAACATTACACGAGGTAAATATGTACTCAATGCGTTCCCACAAATGAGGTCTGTCATACATGGCGTCAAATGTACTAATTACCATGAACTAATTAGTAATTGGCAACGATTTCAGATTCTTAAATATTTGTCGCATTTTGTTATGTACTGCAAGCTAGAGTTCATTGGTTAATCTGTGCTCTCAGGAATCTTTTGTTATAAGCCTTCCAATCCCAAACGAACGTTGATAGGGAAATAATTGGAGTTCTCGGTTGCGTGAAAAATAAACTTCATTTCAGTTGTGTTCAGTTCTGGTTCCAGTGGCTTCACATGAAATAACACCAAGAAAGATGAGGTATGGAGTGAGTATGATTTGCTTCAATTTGTGTAGTTTCTGCAATGGTCTTTCTTGGACTTTGACCGAACATTTTGAATGATCTCTGCAGTACAGAGTATAACTCACACCACTGTATGACTGTATGCTGCTGAACACACACCTGTCCCGTTAGTTCGGTACATTGGAGATTGAAATGACAACTTTGTTGCCTGAGGACTGCTGATATAAGTGATGTAATTGCCCAGTGACATTTTTGGTTGAAGGTTAAATGTATCTATTATGGCTGAAATCCACTACTTCTTGCCCACTGGCTTCTGCATTAGAAGAAGTTACTTGTGTTTTTTCTTATCTACTTCATATAATAATCATGCAACTCTGCTTCAATAAATATGATCCCAAGGAAAAAGTGTAACTTGATTAGGTGTTCTAACTGCGTTGAAGTGCTATAGTGCCATTAGTATTTACAGAACTACTCAGCTGCTGCAGACAAGACTGGTTAACGTCATGTTTTTAAGAATAATTGACCTAATCGTACTGCTAGCGTTTTTCGGAACAATCCCAATTTTCCTCGTTATCCAACATAATTTTAATCTGTATTGGGATTACTTCGGTTCGCTGTTTCAAGATGAAACCCTGCAAGTTTATGATTTCATTGTGGGTAGGGAGTCAACTTTTACATAAGTATTTAACCAACTCGGTTTAACTGAGGATTTTAATTGTTAAAATTGTCCCATCCTCAGTTGGGGCAGGATCTGCAGGTGCAGTAGTTGCCAACCGGCTTTCCAAGCACAATAAAGTTCTTCTGATAGAGGCTGGAGGTGATCCGCTGTACTACAATTCGATACCTTTACTGGCTGCTGGATTTTTAGGTGATCCGAAAGTTGACTGGGGCTACAAAACTGTTCCGCAAAACAATTCGCATCTTTCGATTGGTCATGAGAGGCGAAGTGTGTGGCCACGAGGAAAGAGCCTTGGAGGATCATCAAACCTCAATTACATGATGTACGTTCGAGGAAACCCTAATGATGTGAGATTTTTTAGTTTTAAAGGAATAACTTCAGATTGAAATTCAGGACATTAATTATCGTATCTTTCCAAGGTAGTATGACCGCTGGGCTAGACTTTCAGGGGATGATCAGTGGTCGTACAAAAATGTACTTCCCTTTTTCAAGAAATCCATAAATTATGATGGCTATTTCAAAGAAAACGGTACACAAGTTTTTAAACTAAATACTTATTGGAGTTCCAAAATGAATAACTGCTAACACCTAATTACGCACTCGATAACTCTGTTCACAGTGGAACATTATGGGACAAATCCTTACAAATCTATCAATATTGAAGCTTCCGATTGGAATCTTTATAAAGACACGTTCGAAAAAGCTGCGGAAGAACTGGGACTCAAATTTAAAGATTTAAACGGACCTCAGACAGAAGGCTATGGGATTTTTGAAAGAAACCTAGAAAATGGAAAGAGATCGGGAACTTATCATGCTTTTCTTCGAGACATTTTAACCCGACCAAATCTAACAGTTTCGCGATACTCTCAAGTTCTTAAGGTGAGGTATTCGATAACTGACAATGAGAAGAACTGCACCAGTTTATAAAGCAAGCTATGAATAGATTAGGGTTGGTAAAAGAGGACGAGCGGTTGGCGTTTGGTACCTCCGGCACGGAAAAATCAAATATGCTCGAGCGTCGAAAGAAGTCATTGTGAGTGCTGGATCTGTCGAATCTCCAAAGCTTCTTATGTTATCTGGGATCGGACCTAAGAACCATCTCAATGAAATTGGGGTTAGCAAAAATTCAACTTTTGGGACATCCAAATACCTTGCAAGGTTGAATTTCTCAGCAAGTTTTGATTTAAAACTAGGTCACTCCCGTGGTGGATCTTCCTGTTGGAAAAAATCTTGTAGATCACGTTGCATCCTTTTTATATCCTTTGCTTATTGATAAACAATCTTTCATAGCCGATAGAGATTTGGGCTTGAAGTCTTTAAGTGATTACTTTATCCGAGGATCTGGTAAGATGAACAGGTGGTAGTTTACTTAAAGAGTTTCTAAGTCTTAATAGAGTTTTTGGATTCCTAAGGTCCCTTTACTGCGCCAGGATTTGCTTCGTCTCTTCTGTTTAAATGTTCATCTCTTGCTAAATGCAATGGAACGAGAGATTGGCCTGATATTCAGATGATATTTGCACCAGCAGGAGTTCATAGCACATTTTCACAGGACATGGAAGGAATGGTGGGAGTTGATTCGACAGTCATGACAGATTACATCAGTTCGTATATTGGTAAAGATGCAGTCATGCTTTTGGTAATTTTAAATCAACCCAGAAGTATTGGAGAATTGAAACTGAGGAGTAGAAACCCTTTGAGCCAACCTTTGATTGATCCCAGGTATTTCAGTCACCCAGATGACATGAAGATAATGATCGAAGGTATGCCAAAGATTTAGATAATATTATAATTCACTCGAATTATTCAGCAAAAATCGTACGATTATTCTCTCATTAAGGAATTAAGTTTGCGATGGACTTAATTCAGACCACTACAGCTTTTAAAGAGGTCGGTGCCAAAGCCCCAGCGTCTCATTTTCCAGGATGTGAAAAGTATCAATTGCTCAGCAATGAATATTGGGAATGTTATGTACGACAATGGTCATTTACGATGTATCATCCGGTCAGTCCCATACTCACATACTTCACGAATACCACAATTGATTTTTCTTAAGAGACAATTTAGTTGAATGTAATTAATGATATTTAGGTTGGTACATGTGCCATGGGTCGGGGAAAAGGAGATCCTAAATCAGTTGTAGACTCAAGTCTTAGGTAATCCTACATTTTATTTCAATTGTCAACGTGTCATTGATTTACTGGTTTCTTTAACTTAATTTTTCTTGTAGGGTTGTTGATACAATTGGCCTCCGAGTAATTGATGCATCCATTATGCCCACGATTGTAAATGGAAACACCAACGCTGCCTCAATAATGATTGGTGAGAAAGGTGCAGACATAATTCGAAACTACTGGGCTCAACAGTTTTCTGTTTGTGATCGGAAAGAGGAAATATTTTTAAAGCTGGGGCGAAACCTCAGACGGTGTTTTTATTCAAAGCATATTTGATTTCTTGTTCAATCTGTCGTGTTTGCAACTTGAAAGGTGTTCTACGATTGAGAAATATTGATATATTTGGCTCAGTGTTCTGTAAAGGTATGTAGAACGAAGAATGTCAGTTTGTACTTCAATAAAATAATATTTATTTGACTTCTTTTGTACGCATAACTCATTATGCAAATTGTGGAAGCGAAAACTAGTTTGTTTACTAGAAGATACCTTGGCCATGATAAAATATACCAGGTGATAGAGGAACGGTCGTATACAATTCTGCTCTTTATGTTCTCTCTATTAATATTCACATAACCACACACAAAAGCACATAATTGTTATTCATGAGTGGTTCACGACATGGTCAAGCGATTTGTGATGCAGTGACAACTGAAAAGTCAACAAGATAGCTTGATGAGCTTGCATTCAGATTTGTATGCGCTTGATGAGCCGGTGTACAATAACAACTCGGTACAGAGGATCTAACTCAAAGAAGCAGTAAAGAATATTTATTTCATACCTACCAATATTGAAACTTCAAACTGTTCGAAGTGTAATTTTATTTGATTGCTTGAGTTCACCAAGAATTCAGCATGTTTTCCATTAAAAGGATTTTTGATATAATTGTAGTAAGTGTATTTTTCGGGGCCATTCCTTCGATCATCATTCTAGAATCCAACTTCAACTTGTATTGGGATTATGTTGGATCCTTATTTGAGGATGAAAGTGCACAAGTTTATGACTTCATTGTAGGTGAGGTGACCATCCGAAATCGTTTGTTTCTTTTGATTCACTCTTTTAATTCAGTCTAATTGTCTCAAACCAAACCACGTGAATAGTTGGAAGTGGATCAGCAGGAGCTGTGGTCACGAATAGATTATCGAAACACAACAAAGTGCTTCTGCTGGAAGCTGGTGGCGATCCTTATTTTTACAACTCGATTCCGGGATTGGCAACGGAGATGCTTGGGAGACCTGAAGTAGACTGGGGCTATAAAACAGTTCCTCAAGAAAACTCACACCACGCAATGCTTGATAAGAACAGAGGTTTCTGGCCCAGAGGGAAGCTCCTTGGAGGAACAAGCAACCTAAATTCCATGACGTATGTCCGTGGAAATCCTAAAGATGTAAGAGATGCTACTGTAATAATCTTCCGGAACATTGGCACAACTTTTGCAATTTTTTCGTGTATTTGACCAACACAGTACGACCGATGGGCAGAGATAACAGATGATGACACTTGGTCTTTTAAAAATGTCTTGCCGTTCTTCAAGAAATCTATAAATTACGATGGAGAGTTCAAACAAAGTATTATTAGCATTTGGAAACTCATAAACATTTATATGCAGTTTATTAACTCCATGCACTCTCGTAGACGAAGAGCATTACGGGCAGAATGCTTACGGAACACTGAACGTGGAAAAATTGAGTTTATGGAGTTTTCCAAATTTTCGAGATTTGTTGTATAGCGCGGCTGGAGAGTTAGGTCTGAGCAAAATCGATGTAAATGGACCTCAGAAGGTTGGCATTGGACCGATTGAAGTGACTCAAAAGAATGGCAAGCGTTGTGGGACTTTCCTGGGATTTCTAAAGAATATCATGTCCCGTTCCAGACTAAATGTTGCCCGATATTCCCAGGCAATAAAAGTAGGTTTTCGCATTTCAACACTTTGCGTTTATGTTTTCACACATGAATGCGACTTTGATTTTTATAAATGTAGATTCGCCTGGATAGCAGTGGGAGAGCAGTTGGGGTTTGGTACCTACGACATGGAAAATTAAAATATGCCATAGCATCTAAAGAAATAATAGTGAGTGCTGGTACTATAGATTCTCCTAAACTCTTGATGCTGTCTGGAATTGGACCCAAAGAACACCTACAATCTATTGAAGTAAGTACAAACCAACTTTGAGCCTTATGTAAAGAGCGAAAAAAGTAAAAAATCCACTTTCAGATCAAACCTAGAATAGACCTTCCGGTTGGAAGAAATCTTCGAGATCACATCATTGGATATGTCATGCCAATAATTCTTGAAAATGTCACGACATTCCTACCTGACAGAGATCTAGGGCTGCAAACAGCCTTGGATTACTTCATTTATGGAACGGGTAAGCCTACATTTGTGTAGTTCTTCACAACTCATTACGCGGAGATTATTTTGTTAAACACGAATTATTGTATAATCAAGGCCCTCTGAGTACTGCTGGAGGATTCCACTCTCAAATATTCTTCTGCTCTTCATTGGCTCAGTGTAATTCTACAAGTAGTTGGCCAGATTTGCAATTCTTTGCCTCGTCCGTTGGAATTTATCAAGCCATAGCAAGAGACTTCAATTTATTTATGGGAATCGATCCTGCCATTTTCCAAAAGTTTATTGGTCCACATATTGGCAAAAATATGCTCCTGTTAGGAAGCACACTAGTCCGTCCAAAAAGCGTCGGGGAAATCAAATTAAAAGACAAAAATCCTTTGACTCATCCACTAATTGATCCTAAATATTTCAGCCACCCTGATGACATGAAGATTCTTATTCAAGGTCCTTTGGTCATAATATACACATGAGACATGACTATGTGGAATGGAAATAGAGCTGTTTGTACTAATTGAAAAATATAATTTAGGTCTGAAATTTGGGGCCAGATTTGTGGAAACGAAAGCCTTTCAAAAGCACAATGGCCATCTTCACAAGAATCATTTTCCTGGATGTGAAGATCATGAAATATTTAGTGATTT